>CAAKHC010015515.1:0-16825 GCA_901007825.1 Macroramphosus scolopax | reverse complement strand
CCCCCCCCCCCCCCCCCCACACACACACACACACACACAGTGAATCTATATGGTTCCAGAGCCGTTCATCATCTGTTCAGAGGCCCAATGACCAACAACCTCCAGCTTGTACTAACGTTAGTCAGGTTACAGTGACTGTCAGGAACCTGATTCAGCCATTAGCAGAGGTTTTATCCTCGGTGCACCTGATGCGACCAGAGGAAGAACAGGTACGTCTCTTCTCTCACTCCCAACTATCGGTTCTCTCACCGGAGCTCATTCAGCGGTTTGTTTCCGTCAACCAGCGACAGACTTTATAAAGTATAAAAGTTGTACATGTACAAGACGAAACGACCCGAAACTCGAAGAACTTGTGGTCTTAAACGAACTTACCTCGGTTCGACAGCTCATTTATAACATCCATTCTGCCCAGCTCCTCCGCGGCCATCGCGACAGTCCGAACCAAAGTCCAACAGGAAGCTGCTCCCCGGGCACACCTGGAGGATCGGCCCGGTCCAACAGGAAGCTGCTCCCCGGGCACACCTGGAGGATCGGCCCGGTCCAACAGGAAGCTGCTCCCCGGGCACACCTGGAGGATCGGCCCGGTCCAACAGGAAGCTGCTCCCCGCGGCGCACCTGGAGGATCGGCCCGGTCCAACAGGAAGCTGCTCCCCGCGGCTCACCTGGAGGATCGTCCCGGTCCAACAGGAAGCTGCTCCCCGCGGCACACCTGGAGGATCGGCCCGGTCCGACAGGAAGCTGCTCCCCGCGGCGCACCTGGAGGATCGTCCCGGTCCAACAGGTACAGAGAGGACCGTGTGTGTCGGCTCTAACACGGTTTATCGTAAAGGTAAAACATGCTACTTTATTACATGATAGTAACCAGACTCTGTCCGGTCTCAGGGTGTCACTCGACCTCAATAACTTACAAGTTGAGAATGTGATATCACCTATTAGCAGGTATTTATATCTTCTTATACATTAACAATACATTTACAGTTAGAGCACAACTGGCTTGATAATATAGGGCCTGGCTATTCAACTGGAGGCCCGCGGGCCGAAATCGGCCCGGAAGCAACCTCCCAGTGGCCGATCGGCAAACAAATGAACTGCATATGTAGTGTGTGTGTGTCAGACAGAGGGGGAGGGAGGAATCAACTATAGTGTTACTGTATTGACCCTCTCTTTGGTTCTGTGACAGCATTCAGATTTGAATCTGTTCATCCACCTCAATGAGCCAGATATGTGACCAAAAGTATTTTACTGAAAATGTTAAATAATAAATGTGGA
Organism: Macroramphosus scolopax; assembly: GCA_901007825.1. Taxonomy (NCBI): domain Eukaryota; kingdom Metazoa; phylum Chordata; class Actinopteri; order Syngnathiformes; family Centriscidae; genus Macroramphosus; species Macroramphosus scolopax. Next base: position 15,556 of record CAAKHC010015515.1, on the reverse strand, counting down.
TATTTTAATACATTTTTAAATCTGTTTAAATGTGACATTAGCAAAAGTGGAAAAAAAAGGTTGTACATGGGCTGATGAACATTTCACTGGATAGATGTGTGAAGTTGAGACAACACAGACAAGAATTCTCATATAATTTAATTTATTCATCGACACAAAAATTCACAAAACCATTATGGTTGCACAACAAAGAATTAGTTTCTGTGAGCTGATGGGAATGTTTGATACACTCTTATATACGTCTTTTTGAAACACAAATCAAACAAGACAAAACACATACTGTAAACATCCACTGTATTCTTTCCAGAAAAAGAGGGGTCCAAAAAGAAAGAAGGAGACAACTCGGCCAACAAACAGTGAATCTCTCTGCTTGTGGCCAGACTTTGTTTACCAGGACTTTTCCAGTTAACGAGAAGCCTAAGACATGAAAAATACAGCAGTGGCCTTCCGACAGTACATGCAGGTGGACAATTGATTGACGCACCAGGAGGTAAACACCAATTTCCTTAAGTTAATATTGTTAAGCTTGCGAAGCTGGGAGTGTTGTTCAAGTTGAATCAACGCTCCAGTCTCAACAACCAAACAATGAACGCAGGGACGCCGCCAATTGGGGCAGATTTTGTCTTCCTTTTTTTTAAGTTTGAAACCTCTCGTTTTTGGTGGTATTGGATAATCCAAAGCATTTATTTAAAAATAAAAAAAAAATAAAAGGTATCAAGCAGTAAGACACCCATATAAATAAGGGCTAAACTATAATTTTACAGATATGTTCACTGTTTTTGCAATAAAACGGTAGATTATGCAACCACAGACACTTTCCATTCACAGATACATTACAGTACGTCTACGAACTGGGGAGACCGTTGAGCTCTAATCCCTCAAGGTAAGCTGGGCTGAGGGGGGGATGTTGGGGTACCATCATTCGTTGGAAGGAGATGGACTGGTGGTAGTTACAATAGAAAGACAGCTGAGATAGAATAAAGGGAAAAGGAAGGTGAAAGGGGATAGAACCAGACTGTGTTGTGGGGCCTCAGTGGCGAGCGGCAGACTCCCTGGGGTAGAACTCCGCCAAGGTGCTCTGAGGAATCCTCTTCAGCATTTCCTTGGGGAAGATTCGCAGCAGCTGCCAGCCGATGTCCAGGGTTTCATACACGGTTCTGTTGTCATACGGACCTAAGTGAGACAGAGAGGCAACAACAATGCTGATCAGCACACACACACACACACACGTTACTGTCACTGTACATATCAGGCAGAAACATTCTTCCAAACACACAGAAGGAAGAAAAGTGCAGCCGGAAAATCATTGTTAGCACTGCATGGCTTCAAATGTTTGGCCAATTGGAGGTAGCAGGACAAGTAAATGACACACTTCTGAAATGTTTATTATTCTGGCTTATTTACATGGCAACAAGTGTTTTTTTTGTCCACCTGATGAATGAAAACTCAACATTCCCTCTTTTTTTGGCTTCGTTAAAGTCCAGATGAACCACTGAGAAAAATATATAGTTTGTTAAGTGCTAAATAATAATGTACATTCATCCCGCTGGTCACTGGATGGGAATGCTTGGTGTCAGTAGTGCTGGATCATATACAGATACTAGAGATGTACACTACGGTTCAAAGGTCAGGGGTCACCTGGTTCCCTCCATTATAACCAGCTTCATGAAATAATCACCTGGAGGCTCTACGGTCATTATTAGTGTCCAACAATCAGTCAGGAACATTCGATGATTCGGTGGTTGGGAACAATGACAGCTATTTAATTTGGTATGATCTACAAGTTAACTTACCAAACCATACCAGTCTATGCAAATGTTTTTCATTTCAGAAGTTAAGCTGCTGGTTTACCTGCTAGGTGAGGTCCATTCTCAATATTTGTGCACTGGAGGTGTCAACTCTTGTGTATTTATAGAATATGTGTAACTTAAATATTGGATCACAATTGGCTTCCTGAGTGGTTGTGATGTCATAGTTCCTACATAGTCAGCACATTCAGCAGATTCCTGTCAAAGCATCCAACACATACATCGTCCTGCACACGGAGCTCAAACATCCAACACACATTTCAGCAGAGGTGGTCATCCATGTCAGGATGTCAGTAGATCCTTGAATTAAACTCCCTGTCACCCGACTAACAGATGTACAGACTATCAGGAAGTATTAGAACATGGATGGACATACTAATTCTGTCATGATTACATGAGTTGTTCATTTGGCATCTTCTTACCCTGGGCAATAAAGTTCTTCTCAAATTTCTGTAGGAACTCGAGGTAGAGGAGATCATCAGAAGTGAGGGCCTCTTCTCCCACCACAGCCTTCATGGCCTGGACGTCCTTGCCGATAGCATAACAGGCGTACTGTAGAAGAGGAGATGATATTCATCTCATATAGACTCGTCCATACAGTGTTGTTACTGTCTCATTGGATGATTAAAGCTTTAAGCAAAGTATAAAACTGTTGGCTTGACTAAGAATTAAAAACAGAATGTCCAGATGGTAAAACACTTAATTAGTATCATGTGTTACCAGCTGGTTAGAGACATCAGCGTGGTCCTTCCTGGTCATCCCCTCACCGATGGCCGACTTCATCAGACGAGACAGGGAGGGCAACACATTGATGGGTGGGTAGATCTGAAACACAAGTACATGTACCATCAACACGAGTACATATACCATCAACACAAGTACATATACCATCAACACAAGTACATATACCATCAACACAAGTACATATAGTACATATACCATCAACACAAGTACATATACCATCAACACAAGTACTAATCAAACGTGTGTTGATTCCACCAAATACTGCTTTACGGGCCTTTGTGTTCCCACTCCCTTTTCCATATGTCTGTTAGTGCTCAACCTTTAACAGATAGACTGAGGATGAGAGTGGATGAAGTTACTACAAGTGAAAGTTTAAGAGAAGATACAGTAGGAGAAGGAAGGAAGGAAAGTAGTGCTAAGTAACTGAGTTAGGAGAGGAGGTGCTGTCTGAAGAGCTGGGTCTTCAGATGAGGGAGGGCCCTGCCCTGGATGATGTTGTCCAGAGTTGCAGATTTTACCTCCTTGATAGAGTGCCAGAGTTTCAATAAGTTCTCATCTGCTAATCCATATTAAATCACTTAATCATTTCCACTATGATGCAATGACGTAATTAAGTGAACAGCATGTTTAGCATCTCTTCCCAGGATGGATGATTACCTGTCTGTTATGCAGCTGCCTGTCAACGTAGACCTGACCTTCTGTGATGTATCCAGTCAGATCAGGAATTGGATGAGTGATGTCTGTTCAAGAAAACATATCCAACAAACAGGTTTTATATTCATCTTAAATTGACATAACACCACTGAAGTCACCCCCCCCCCATCATACACTCATATGTTTAATACATCATCTTAGTTTATATTCAAAGTCAAATACATTTACAAGTACAACACAATTTAAATCCACTTGAAATCAATTTACTGGTGAACTGATTTGCAGGCATTAAAACACAGCCAGCCATGCTTTGGACAGAAATAGACCAGTTGTACTTTAAATCAAGAGCCCGAGAGCCCTTGGGAACACCATCAGTGTTGAGTAAAAGCCGGCACAATCGCCTCCCTCTGATGCTGTAATGGGGGACTACCGTTCAACTAGATAGGAGTAGGCTCTTTATATGGGTTGCTATGGTAACTACGGGCATCAAAAATGTCTCCGAGCTCCGTTTCTGTCCATTTCAGATGCCTACTCAAGTTCTTCGAACAAAGACCTGCCAGATTTAAACATTAAAGGACGAAGGCCCAAATTAGAAAAGAAAACCTATTAACACAGCTATGAATAATCAACTCGTGTGTTTTAAACATTCAAGCAATGTCCCCAATGTAATTTTGGGCCGATGTAAAGCACAGAAAGCGTTCACTGTGTGTTGCAGCTCTTACCATCGTTAGGCATGGTGAGAATGGGAATCTGGGTGATGGAGCCGTTCCTGCCCTCCACTCGGCCAGCACGTTCATAGATGGTGGCCAGATCAGTGTACATGTAGCCAGGGAAGCCCCGACGGCCGGGCACCTCCTCTCTGGCAGCAGACACCTACAGAAGAGGGGGAGGTTCTGGTCAGATAGTGACTGCAGAGCAAGAGAGCATGACAGACAGATCAACCTTCAGGCTGACATGTTTGCTAACTGTTGTCTGTTTACATCAAGTACAAGATGATCAAATCAAAGTCAAACTGGAGGCTCACAGGACAGATCTGGATGCTGTCGAATGACAGCTGCTTGATTTAGATTTTAAATAATTATTGGCCAGTTCACATGTCCAACGACACTCGTGCTGCGACGCCTCCCTCGCTTGTACTCTACCGCTCAACAGTCACATGACGAGAGGGAGAACCTGCAGGGCCCTCGTGTGCGTTCACAGGCTCCGTCGGTTAAAACTCTACAGGAACAGGAGCAGCAATTTGCAGATTATTTTCTAAATAAAGTAAAAAAAATATACACAACTTAAAAAAAGAATCGCATGATGTTAATAGGATTATGTAATTAACCCAGTTTGACAAAAGTAGATAGAACCTGATTATTCATAATGACCAAACTGATGGATGTGACTTAATGTGTTGATGTTAGGACGACAATCCACCTGCAACCAAAGCAAACACATCGTTTATTTATCTTCAGCACAACTAATTTTTACTTTGCTTTTCTCTGCTAAGCAAACAAAAGAAAGAAAAACCTAGCGAAGCCATTTACTGCTGGAGAGTCAAGTGATGCCAACACGTTCGGGATTCCAAAGAGGCAAACAGCTGGTGGCAAATGTTGCCATTCTGTTTTCAAGGCTTCTTCAAAAATGACCAAAATAAATCCGAGTTCCCAAGGTCAAGTGAATTAAGGCAAGAGGGAAAGTAAATCACTCCCAATTATCCTTGGATTCAAATGTTTATGGGCAGGCTAAAGACATGTGAACTGTAGAATCAAAGCACAACTCAACATTTACATGCATGAATAGGAACAGAAGTTGAATGTTATTGTCCTCCTGGCTCTTTTGTACGTGCTGAAATAGCCATCAACCTGCCCGAGTCTGCGCTGACAACCAGTGATAGGACACTGTCCAAGGCTGTGGACGGCAGATGCGAGGAGGAAAAAGACACGTACACTATTTTAAAAACCGGCATTGTGCTGCCAGCATATTGAAATAGCAAACTGTGCGACATAAAAGAAAGACTACAGGGACAGAAGAGAGCGAGTCAGCAGGGCCCCGACTCCTCAGAACAAGCAGAGAGGAGGGCAATGGGTGGGGGCAACAGGGGCATTTACATTTAAAACCCAGCGGCTAATATTGAAGGTATTTCTTACAATAATGAAGGACACCTTATCTTCCCTTTCAGCAAATAGCACCAGACTTTAGTGAGTCTTTCCTCCTTGTGCTAAAGTTGCAGAAACATCTACATCAGTGCTTCACGTTATCGTGCTCTGGTTAGCTGCCGGATCGTACACAGATTGGAAACTCGGTTTAAATTTCTAAACAAATTAAATTGTTTAAACTTCAACTTACTAACAAAAACACCGACTATACCAGACGTGGTAACAGGTACTGTGGAGCTTCACGTTCCACACTCCAAACCAACAGGGGGCAGTCACTGTAAGCAACATGCCGACTTGGCCCGACACGTTCCAACTCTCACCGTGCTACAATAGAAATGAGTCCACTGAGAGAAACTACAACACGGTGGTCGTTAGAATCTCACAGGAACTCCGGTTCTGGTGTGATTGTGTGATCTTGTGAATCCAGTTGTCTCCAACGATAACATGACGAAGAGAGTGAAACCAAATAAAAACCAGGAGGTGGTGAACCAGCCCAGTATGGTATGATTATTTTAAACAATTTCTTATTGACTTTACAGAACAATTACTGCATTGTGTTATTAATCGTTGCTGTGATATTCACATACTGTGACAGCATCAAAGCATCCATTGTCACCACCAACATTTCTTATGGCTCCTTTAAAGATTCAAAGGAAGCAGGTAGTTTCAGTGGCTAACGTCCAGCCAGAGTGAAAACAAGGTTTGACTGTAGCTGAATGGCTTGAAATGAAAGAGTGCAACACCTCTTTCTGATTTCACCCACAGAACTTCTTCAACCTGGTTTTCATTGCCGACTCATGAAGCAATGCTGACATGTTTCAGTACGTCAAACAGACAGGTGGGAAGTGTTACCTCTCTCAGAGCCTCAGCGTAGGAGCTCATGTCAGTCAGGATGACCAGGACGTGTTTTTCACACTGGTAGGCCAGGTACTCAGCTGTGGTCAGCGCCAAGCGGGGGGTGATGATACGTTCTATGCTGTTTGGTCACAGGAAGAAGAAAAGTTACTATACTGTACGTTTATAAACTAAATATCTGCTGTTCGCTCCTCGTTCCTTACGTTGGATCGTTGGCCAGGTTCAGGAACAGGCAGACGTTGTCCATGGAGCCATTCTCCTCAAAATCAGACTTGAAGAAGCGGGCAGTTTCCATGTTGACCTGACGGACAGATGAGAAGAGTTAAGGTCAGGAGCCATAGTGGCAGCTGACAGACACTGAACCCTCTGAGAGGAGACAATCTGCATTAATCATCCAACTCTAAACATATTGTTGACTTCACGTCAATCAGGTGATTAATCAATACAAGAGGAGAAGAAACAGAACATCTGCAGCTGTAAATACAACTCAATTAGGACTCCAAACATAATTTGAATCTACAGAACAAGGCTACATTTTCTAGTAATTCCCATGATGTTATTGGAGGGACGACAACTAATCAATGGAACTAGTTCATCAACAGACACTCCATCAGAAAGGATTTGGACAATGGAAGTGAAAAGTTAATTCTCAATTGTGATGCTCGTCTTTATTGTACACAATAAACCGACTACCTCGGCCACCTTCTTCTCTGGGAAATGGGAGAAAATGTATTTTCACAATTTCCCAAATTAACAGATTAAACGAGAAGATTATCAGCAGATGAACCAAAGGATGTTAACTTCAGTGTTGACGCAGGAAAACAAATGTAACACATAAAAAAGAATTGTTAGACTTCTTTTTGTGAACTTGTTTCCTTCCAGTGTAACACGAGTCTGTTCTGTGTTTCTGATCTACTACGACCCTGCTGCTCTGTGTTAGTGACTGACAGGTAGAAGAATATACATCTCCACAAGTTGAAGTGAAATTATGCTTCCAGACTAGTGCTGAACCATCTAAAACCACGTAGATCAGTGAGTGGTGGTGGACTCGCAAACCAAGCCACAGTAAGAATGCGATGGGTTTGTGTAACAGCAGGTTGTTGCTGGATGTACTGCTGGTTTAGATCTGTTCTCTTACAGACGGACACACTGTTTACACCCTGACTGACTGACCACAAGGCCATTTAACTTGGTGGAAAACTGGGGGATGGAAGGAGTGAGTGGTGGAGGTCAATCTGTCACGGTCGGGCCTTACAGCAGACGGGGGGGCAGCTGAGAATTTGATACTGCTGGGCTGACGGTGTTAAGGGTCTGTTGAATTAGTAACCTGTCTACATGGTGGGAGGATATGCTCAGAGGTGCAGAAGTAACGAGAGCGATTTAAAGGTTAAATCACCTGGTGAATAAAAGACAGAAAGCAGGGCGGGAGAGAGGAGACCGGGTGTCACACCGGGGTTAAGAGGGGGATTAGCGTCACAGATGTGAGGGGGATAAAAAAAAAAAAAAAGAAAAGAGGTTTGAACAAGTGTCTGCTGAACGCTCCAGTTTGCCTGCTTACCCCCATGGCAGCAAAGACAATGGCAAAGTTCTCAGCACTGTAGTCCATCACATCCTTGGACTTCTGCACCAGGCCGGCCTGACGACAGATCTGAGCTGCAATCTGACAGGAGAGGAAACAGTTTCAATCAGCAGATGTCCTCTTGGTTTACTTGTTTATGAATGCCTGTGGGTAGAACTACTTCTTAATACTCTCATTACTAAAATACATACGTATCGCACCTTTGAGTAGGAAACAAAACAAAATATTTTACACTTAAAAAGAATAAACAATGAATTGAATTGTTTAATTCTAAACATGAAGTTCCCTTGTGGGATATGTAGTTTGGAGCTCTCATTTAGAAAGTCAGAGGAGTGAGCAGTCCGTGACACTCCATGAGTCTGAGGAATGAAAAGGAATTTCACGCTTATCACTTAATGTAATAGCCAGTGTGTGTTGATCCGGCCTGACCTCTCCATGCACCCTGCGACCAGGCACCTGGCCCATAGAGGAAACCACCACATGAGTGACCTCTGACATGTGCTTAATGAAATAACCAGCCAAGTTTTCACACACTCCCGATGGCACGACAAGTAGGTCATCATTAGGAGGACTCCACACGCCGTGTTTGTTTGGCCCGTTCTACAGTTGGAGCCTTTTGATCACGCATTCTCAGGGTCGGGACGAAATTGGGCATGACAGGTGCGTTTATGCTCATAATACAGTAACTGATTGAAGAAATTGATGCTATGACAAATTAGTTATTTTTCACTAATATCGTTAAAGTTAAGTCAGTCAGCTTCTCTCCTTGATGAACATTTTACCAGAAATAATTCAGTTTACCACATCTTCACCTTAACTGGGACGTCTTGATATGGTATTATAATATGATGTAAGTATTTGTATCTAAAGCACAGCAAGTTCCCTTTGGCACATTATTGGATGTATATAAGCTAAAGCTCTGCTATGATAGCAGGCTGTATTAGAGAGACATCCTTTGTTTGAACACATCCAGAGTTCTTCCAGTTCTCCTGTGCTGAGATCAGCAAGGAATGAGGAATTCACATGGATTACTTTAGTTTATAATCTACACTGTGTCCAAACCCGGACTAGTCCACCCTCAGTTGACTGCAACACAATGTCTTCTTTGTGGCCATTGTTACTGATTTGATAGGCACCATTTAAAAATGTTCTTTTCAAACAATCTGCTGTCTTAAATAGGACTATTCTTCCTTCTTATGATCTGATCAGGTTCACTTTTGGACCAAAACAAAACAAAAATGTTCCTGTTGCCTAGTTGTCTGTCACATAGATGAGAACTCGACACTGGAGCGACAGCCGGAGTCAGTGAATGAAATACAAGCTGGATCTTTCTTCATGTGTGATGCTCCACATCCATGGAAAGGCAGTTTCTCCTGTTGAGGGATTGGTCGTGTGTCTAACATTGCTGTCATCTGCAGGGGAGCCGGGTGTGCAGTGGTGTAGTCTTCATCACTGCCAGGTGTGCAGTGATGAAGACTACAACGCCTAAAGAACTTCCTCCTCTGCTGCTTTTACACAAGTGATTCAGTATGTGAGACACTTGTGTAGGACAACAGACTTCCTTTGTGAGGCAGAAACAACCTTGGGGAAGCAGAACTCAAACTATTGTCATGTGACAATGAAGGAATTGACATGTGATGACTCATCGTTAAAACGTTTCCATTGTCACACCGCCGCAGACACAAACACTGAAGTATCTTTACAAGCATTTCTCTTTAGATTTTGGAACTTCAAGTGGCAATAGAAGAACATTCTTATTGTACTGAACATACAGCGTACACACATATAATCACTTAGCTCGGGGAATAGCAACTTAACCTGCTAAATAACGATCATCAAGAACACGGATTCAGAAAGATGAACCAACAGAGGCAGACAAGAAGACGGCTGCAGGCGAGGGAAGGTTGGATGTGGACAATGAAGCATGTAAAATACTCAGAAATCTGCTTCACAAATATTTGTACCCTACCCTTCCAAAAGGAAAAACAATACGGACTTCAGGATAAAAATGACTAATGTAAACACAACTGAACACGCAGCATCTCTTAAAATGGAACGACCACTTGGCCAAATGAACCCAAATGCATTATTCAAAGTCTGTTTGGTCTTTGCCTGTCAGATACATGTTAAGATGCTGGTGTTTTGTTGGTTTGGCTGTTTGAATCTGGTCAGGTGGTCTCACCTCATTGTGGGGAAGCCCAGCAGCAGAAAAAATAGGGATCTTCTGTCCTCTGGCGATACTGTTCATGCCATCGATGGCTGAGATGCCAGTCTGGATCATTTCCTCGGGGTAGATACGGCACTGAGGATTAATGGGCTGACCTGAACCACACAGACGGACAACTTCAGTCTTATTTTCCATGTCGCAACACAATACGCTCTCTGCTTAAGGCTTAAAGGACTTCAACTCCAACAATCAAATATCACAGCACAAGGTATGACATATAAACAGAACTAGAATTAAGCAATGAAAATATAGATGTTTTAATGGACCGTTATCTGCTAAAAGAAACATTGAAAAGCATTCTTCACTTGACTCAACCTTTTACCAGCAGCTCAACCTGCTCTGGTTGCTGTGCTGCTCTGCTCTACACCCGCCTCCAGTGCAGAACCTGGTTCTGATATAGGAGGGTAGAGAACAGTGTGTGATCGGCTCACACAGTCAGAGCGACTTGGAATTCTGCTGTCCTGGTTGTGATGAAAAGGGATCCGATTATCTTATGTTAAAAAACAACCAGGGCGCAGCTTTTACAAGTCACTGAGCGTCACTTTCATTGGTTCCAATGACAAACACCGGCAGGGCAACATCAATTAGACTTTGATAAGTAGAAAGTCGTCTTCTTGTAGATCACATCAATTCAAATACTGTCAGTCATTCAGATCAATAATTGAAGCAGTCAAATTGAATAGTTAAAGTGATTAAGTAGCTTGTAAAACCATATTTAGTTGTAGTGTTCTCTTAATGTGCCTCCTCATTAATTCAACATGGTATATAATCTGCTGAATTTAAATACAAGAATGAGATGAGACTGTGTAGTGGATCTGGAACCAAGTTAGATGTTCAGGGGTACCGGGTCCAAAGCCTGCCATGTTTAGTCATTATGAAGCCAAAGCAGTCCAGTAACACGACATCAGTCGATGGCTAACGCTCCTGATGAAGACCTGACAGTCAGCCCAGGATGTGTTAATAACATCCAACATTTATTGGCATTAAAAAAAGGACAGTCTGTCAGCATTTCTAATGTTATCTCCGTCTTCTGTAAACTTCATATTTCATTGGGTTAGAACTAAATATTTTTGGACGATTCGGTGAATTTGTAATCTCGCAAATTTTCAGCACAACTAATTTTATATTGATGAAAGTGTTCCTTACTGCAGGTAGTTATGCAAATGATGTGGAATATATCCTTAAAACTAAGAAAGGAAATGATTGAGTTTGTACCCATGATGTCCAGGTAGTCCTCGGCCAGAACACTGGGTCCACGGTCGATGGGTTTGCCGGAGCCGTTGAACACTCGGCCTGAAAGACAAAATGTTCTCCTCTCATCCAAGAAGAAATGAAGTCTGACAGTTCATAAATAAATGTTTGTTTTATCTGGAAGTTTAATTCAATGACAATAAAAAGGAATTTATTAGATGACACTTCCAAACACGTCTGATCTATTCTGCTTTGTGTCAGACTCGAAATAGATGAGAGCGGCTCTGATGGCCCTTATTGAGTCTACAAGTAACAAGTACAAGTAATTATAAATTCATGGACATGATTAATGATACTTCAGAAAACAAACAGCTTTACTTTTTGCTGCTATTGAAAGAGATGTAACCTTGTGCTGTACTGAGATAATAACGCTCATTGAGACGTTCAAGAACAGTCAGAAAGCAGGAGCTCAAAGGTTTGATTCACTGCTGTTTGCTACTGGTATTTACTGAGAAGACAGAAACATACAGGAAATAAGCATATTTAAGGGACAAGATTAGACTAACAAGAAGGCTTAACTATCCTATACAGACTGTGGATAAAACGTGCAATGCTCATCGTACCCAGCATGTCCTCCGACACCGGGGTACGCAGGATATCGCCGGTGAACTCGCAAGCCGTCTTCTTGGCATCGATTCCTGATGTCCCTTCAAACACCTGAACACACAGACACAACAACCCTCAACACATGATGGAATACAAGAGGAGTATTTTCCTTCCTGGGCACGAGTGTCACTCTTTACCCTGGAAATGAGCTTTGCTGAAGTAAAAACATTCGTCTGAAGCTCCCAACGCTTTCTGTGTTTCTACTTTCTTTCATTGAGGAACCGAGACGCACGTCAATGGAAGCCAGCTGAAGCAGGAATCATTTGCTCAGGTATTCCTATTCATTTTGTCATACATGTTTACTACTAGTACTTTATTTAAGCTACACTCTCTCTAAGTTGTCTGCCCAGTATGTCATGTAGGTTTTATCTTTTTCCATTCAGCTACTTTGACGCTGAACTTCTTCATGCAGCAACTCCACGGTCACATTGTTTATACAAAGGACCAGCTGATTGCACTGAAACTGGCTACCGGCTGTCGTGGGGTCCAAAACAACAAATAATGGGAATACAGAGGTGGAAAAAGGGACAAAGTCTTAAAGTGCAGTCCAGACAACACAGACTGATGAAGAGGAGACAAAACTTAACTCCATTCTATTATGTTGTAGCTGGATAGTGACCAAGGTGGTGACGGACCGGGCGGTCCTCTGTCAGGTCAAAGACAAATGGCTACAGGAAGATACTCCTGACCAGCCATGGTTGTCAGACGGATGCCTACCCGGTCCATTACTGTAAAGGGATGTTTCTATAGCCATGACATAACTGACAGAGCATTTTATGTCGTGGTAAGATTGATAAGTCAAATTCAGACGTAGGATCGTACGTGAGGCCATCATAGGTTCTCATAAGGGAAGAGTTGGTGTCTGCAACTTCTCAGCTAGATGTCACGAGATCTTCAGCACTGATCTGTCACATTAAGTCTCAGATGCTGCAGGTGTCCACCTGTCAACCATGGTTGACTCTTGTTCCTCACCTGAACAACTGCCTTGCTTCCGATCACCTCCAGGACTTGCCCGCTCCTCTTGGTGCCGTCTGGCAGGGTCAGGTGAACAATCTCAGCATATCTGGGGAACTAGTTCAAAGAGATTCAACAGAGTGTGACTTCAGCAAAGAAATGATACAGTGCTGAAAACAGGACATTTGGCTTTTATAAAGCTCAGTAAAGTTATATCTTTAATGTTAATGTTATGTTTGTACGAAGAGAAATTCTAAAGTTACAGGTTCTCAAAAGAAAATCTGTATGTAGTATTAATAGTAGTATTAAGCCAAATCAGACCAATAAAGATATTAATGTAAATAAACTTTTGCAGCCTCACCTTCACATTATCCAGAATAACCAGGGGTCCATTTACACCGGATACAGTAGAGTAAGCTGGAAGAGAGAAGAGGAGCATCGTTCATTGATTTATTTTGTATTTCAACATGACAGTCAAACAGCGGAGGCAATACTGATGATATTCTAACTTCCTTGAGTAGTTGAAAGCCACCAATCAACACGGGAATAAGTATACGTCCTCACAGACAACACTGTTAATAATCACAAACTGACCTTTCACTGGGAGATTCAAACAGCTTTCATGCACTTCCAGACCCAAATGTCAAAGGCAGGTAAATGTCACATAAAAATGGATGAAATTCAAGTGTTTACACATGGGGAGTCGGGTTACACAGGCGGCAGGTTAGCTGAGCCGCTCAATAATAGACTGCTACAATAACGGTTCATCACCTGATGAAGGTTACTGGATACAGCCTGTGGCCTTCGACATTAAACCATCATAACTAGACAGATTTACTGAAAGAACACATTAGAACCCAATGAAAAATACAGATCAGATCCCTCAGCTAAAGCAGATCCCTCCAACATGTCATGGAACTTTAGATACGTGTATTCCTGTAATTCTAACCAATAAGATGAAGGCGATTTGAACGTCTCCTTGGAGCTTAAAGCTCCTTCAACTCAACAGGCAGTGTTCTGAGTAGTAACTGCAGTTCGACACTAGAAGGCTGTTCACATTCATCCATCAGATGGTTCTCTGCTCAGCCAACATCTGATTTTAAGAGGCGGGCCGACGAGAATGATTTGTGACATCACAAATAGGTTGGAAGCCAGTCGTGGTCCAATATTCAGAATACACAAGTACGATGTAGAAACTTAAGGTTTCCAGTGCACAAACAATGAGAATGGACGTTATAGTGAAGTAGGAGAAATCTTTAGTCGAGCAGTTTAACTTTCGGAATTAACAATAAATGCGTATTCTTATATTCTGGAATTTTAAAGGAGTCGGTGTTTCTTTCTGCAAAAACATGTCAGACACACACACACGACTGTTGAAGAGTTCTGGGTCAGCTGGTCCCGTCAGCATTGAACTCCATTCTAATGGAGGTCAATGCTGAACAGACCAGGTGACCCCTGACCTTTGAACCGTGGTGTATTTAGTAGAATATTGTTGGCTACCTTACTACATGTGTTGTGGAGATCTTTATTGGTTGATATACAGCACCTTTATATCAATTCAAATGACTAATGTGTGTGTTTTCGAAGAGGGGTGACAGAAATGATTTTGCTGCATGGAGATGACGCCCAGTAACCATGGGAAGCACCGTTTGGGATATCATCCAATATGAGGGTACTATAGATGTCCTGTTTCTTATAATATAAGTATACATACGTCTGCACTACATTGATAAACTGAACATCAATGATCATTATTGAGAACAGAGTAATGATCATAACATAAGGTTAAAAAAAAAAAACCTTAAGTTAACATTTTCTTGTTCAGCATCATCACAAGTTTTAGAAAGAGGCACAGATGCAGTAGTGGGGGGGGGGGTAAATCAAATCATAGTTTACCCTGCAAAAGCATATCAGGTGTTACAAGAGGAAGCAGATGTACTAAAACAGATAATCAAAAACCGTCATGCTGTATAGTCCTAATAGAAATGTAACTATACTAATATTATAATCTGTTAATGGGTACTCGCTGACTAGTGACCATCAGATGAGCCTGGGAGAAAGAGGACTCAAGGCGCTGAACCCAATACGTCCCTTTCTTTGAATGAAGAAATGATGTCCGGTCGGCTGACACGCAGGACGATAGAAATGGGATTTGCAAGGAATCTACAGACACCTCCCCCCAAAGCGCCCGTCTGTAGACCTGAGGGGGTAAAATGTAAAGACATGGGCCTGTAGGGGGTGGGGAACTGAAGGTGGCGCCATTGTTTCCACTCTGGTTTTCTATCATGGTCTTTATGTGTAAACCGTCAATCTCTGGGCTGATATCAAAGGTGCAAGGAAATTAGAGCAGACTGGTACGAACATAAAGCACTAAAGCCTAGCAGGGGGCATCCACTATGCCACTAATTAGGCAGGGGCCAACAAAATAACCTGTCAATGTGCTACAGTATTGCAGCCATTTCCCACACACACCTGCATTTCACCCTCTATTAGTCAGACAGGCTGTGTGTGTTGAGGATGGAGTGGGAGGAGGTGGGGGGGTCGGGCAGAGACTGTTGGAGAACAAGAGAAAAGATGGCTCAAGTGTGATAATAAAAACAAAGGGCACTACGTACACAAAATGAATATTCCCCTGCAAGAACCAAATGAATTTACTTTAAACAGGCTTCATCTCAGTTCTTGCCATGGGGACCAGCTTCTGGTGTATGACTCAACACTTGTCCAATGGTACCAGACC
>CAAKHC010015514.1:3748-21441 GCA_901007825.1 Macroramphosus scolopax | reverse complement strand
TCGAAACAGTGCGAAGGTCCTATTGGATTTCTAGGAATTATTGTTCTCCGTAATGAATCACCTTTTAAACGTGCTCAAAAAGTCATGGAAATTTGCAGATGCGTCCGATTTTATGGGTGTGGTACATGAGTGTACAAAACTGCCTCTATAGCGCCACTTCAAAACAATGTTCGTTTCACCTGAACACACTTGATTAGAACTATTGATTATCAGTCATAGCGACACCTAGTGGTGACAGGAAATTACTTGTTTTGAACTTTGATGTACTGAACGGAGTCGGATGACCAGATTGATTTTCAGATATGGTCACTTTAGCCAGAAGGCCTTGAGATGCATATTGGAGGATAGAGTGTGCTCTGATGACACGGTTGGAAGGGGCGGGGCTGCGAATTCAGTGATCTCGCAAGAATTTATTACAATTCCATACACATTTGTTATTTCAGCATTATTATTAAACTGTAATTATGCTATTTTGTTGTGTTAAATTGAGCATATAGCAATGAATTAATCAGTGGTCATTAGGCTAAGATGTATTTGAATGTGATCCCTTCAGTTGAATAAGTTTTTCCACTCAGTGCACAGTACCCTCTTTTTATCTCTCCTCCATTCTCTCTCTTTCTCTCCCCTGTCCCGCTCCTCCTCCCTTCCCGGAGCTCAGCTTTGAATAACAGTGTCAGTGAAGAAAATAAACACAAAGCCAACTCACATTTAAATGTAAATGTTACCTGCCTCCACTGGGATAATGTTACAATATAAATGAAAAAAGAAATAGGGGTGGTTTATTTTAACATGTATTTCAACCCTTTGCAAAATTGAATTGAAAGAAAAGCTTTTCTACTTTTAGTACAAATGCAACAGCACCCAGGCGGCTTTTAGGTCTGATCACTGAGCCACATGTGACCACATTCTTTTACGTCATTGGTTTCTTTTGAAAGATTATTAATTGATATTCTGTCGATCTCAGCCAACAGTCGATCTCTCTCTCTCCATGCAATCAACTTCAACAATATCAATAAAATGTAATTAAAACGATGTACCTGCATGTGCTACTTGTAATAAATACAACCTGTCCCTGGTAAATACTCTAAAGACATGACTGTGTTTATTTTTAAGCAACAAGTAAGTAACAAGTAGTAAAAAGATATTAAAAGGTTCAATGGTGATGTTGGTAATATGTCATTTCTGATTTGAACCCCCCTCAGTTACAGTGAAGGTCAAACTACGTCTAATGTTATTGTTTAATAAGTTTAGACTTGTTTAAAGCCCTGAGTGTGTTTTCTTCACATTAACTTTTATCTTTTATCAGTTTGATCTTTCATCAAGTGAACCACAGGGATAGCCACTGTTATAAGGATACATGAGTCTGAACTAGGTCAGGGTTATATCATCATTTATACAGTAATATATTTCACCTATAAAACACGACAGGACCATAGGGTGCTACCTCGTGTTTACTGTATGGCAGTTCCTTCAGGTAATACAAACAATGATTTGATTTCAAGTAAGTTGGATGAACAAACTTCTGTCAAAACTTTTTTATATTTTGACCACCGGCCCGACTCCCACAAACAAAGGCCAATTATCTGACAATTGTGATTGTGATTGGGAGGTGTAGCGAGGTTAAATATGTGATGGAGAGGATTCAGCTTGACCTGCGTATGGCTCAAGTCTGACCTTTTGGATGTCTTTTTGATAAAGAAATAACTTGCCTGCTGGCTGGAGGAGATTGCTGAGACACTGTGCCTTGTTCTTGCGTGAAAAGTCATTTTGACAGATTGGTGTAACACATGTTGAAAATAACTTGTTGACGCTGCAGCCTTGTGAGAGTTAGTCAAAGTCTGTGTCCTCATGTCAGAGGATCGTAATGCTGCATCTGATACAGTTGATCACAATGAATTAATAGACAAACATGCTTTGGTTTCTCTAAGGTCATGGATTTGCGGAAATCTCACCTGCATGTGAGACTATTGTGTATCGATTGGTGGCTATACAACACAGCATCTCCCGACAACGTGTCGAGTTCCTCAAGGAGGTTCCAAAAATGTTCTCCAGTCAAATGAGGGCAAAAACAAAGTCGTATTTGGGGACTTTCCGCTTTTGCTCAAATTAACAGTCTGTACTTGAAGAAAAATCTAACTATATCCCAAGTAACTACCACGAAAATTATCACTTGGATCAGAGACTTCAAGTCAAAATATAACTTAGAGAAACTTGTGTTATTGAACTGGCTTGATCAGATGGCTGATAAAAGAAAATCTAAATAATTTATTGTATGGGATATTTAATTTTACAAGATCTGTTCCCGTACATTTGGCCTTAAGTATGCAGCGTGCCCTGACACTGAAAAGAAAATGAGGAAGAGCAAGCCAGAGAGAGAAAGAAAAGACGTTGGAAGAGATTCAATCTGAATTTGATCTTTAGCTTGATCTGATATACTTGCTGATAGCTGCTATAAATCTATCAACCTTCATAATATATACATTTCATTAAGAAATTTGATTAAATATCCTCCCATATGTTTTGCATTCCATTAAGCTATGTGATCCATCAAATGTCATTTGGCCAAATTCAAAATTCCTGCCGTTATGAATGTGAAAAAGTTCAATCAATGTCATTTGCATCCTTAAAATGAGGCGTAAGGAAGGCTGGAAGGGACAGATAGCTGTTGTTGCTCAGCAACGTGTTATTCAAGTTGGCAAAGGAGAAAGGCAGAGCCAAGGTCAGTGAGGCTCCTGGCTGCAGACACACACACACACACACACACACACCTGACACTGCTCCCACCAAATCAATGGCAAATTCTCACAGCTCTCCATGATACTTGATACTTTTTATTATGTGAAGATAAAATATGTGTAAAATAGGACTTCCACATTTATACTCCCTGTTCTCCTGTTGAATCAGGTTTGATTACTTGTACATTTGCAGCATTTCACTTTTCTGCTGAACTTGAATTTTCTTCCTACCCACAAGAGAAATGTTCAATCCAAACGACTGACTTGGTCAACACACAACTGATACGCAATGCCTGCAACGTCAAGCAAACACCCAGAGATCATGTTCAAAAGGAACAGGTCTATGAT
The DNA here is from genome assembly GCA_901007825.1 of Macroramphosus scolopax. NCBI lineage: Eukaryota > Metazoa > Chordata > Actinopteri > Syngnathiformes > Centriscidae > Macroramphosus > Macroramphosus scolopax. The sequence goes on along the minus strand of CAAKHC010015514.1, from coordinate 18,358 downwards.
GCTTGAACTCCACAACCCAGGAGCATCCTCGCAGAAGGGATCAAAGTGACCTGAGGTCCAATATGCATCCATAAGACACTTTTCACACGAAAGGAACAGAATCTGCAGCACCAGCTGAGGAAACACACACAGGCTCTCCTTGTCCCGACGAAGCCCTTGTGAGGGAGAAATCACAGCTTCTGAAAAAGTCCAGCTGACAAAGTTTATGGCTTCTGCTATTATTGCTGCTACGGTTGGGATGTATTTAAGGCTCTACATCTAGGGTTACAAAAATCTCCTTAGAGTAAGAGGGATAAAACAACATGAGCAAAATCTGAAATGACACTGGAATCCTCAAAATACCTCCAATGCAAACTGCCAGTTGTGTTGTGTTGTGTTATTGGCTCAGTCTGTAGGATTACGCAACATTTTAAGGAAGGATTTTCAAGAAAATGTTACCAGGGATGCATCCTGGCAGATTTTCACAGGATAGAAGGGTGTATCATTGGCCTTGGTGTTGGTCTGTGCTCTCTGAGTGCATTTCTAGTTGAATAAAAAGCAGGTAAGACTGCAGCCACATATTGTATTCATACTATTTAGGTGTTTAACAGGACACAGTGATCATTAAATGGTTTCAGAAATTGGACAATTCCCTTCTATGCAAAGCCGTCCATATAAATCACTAACACACCTTACACAAATTGTTTCCCGCCTCAACCAAACACCCACCTACCCTACCCCAGACAAATCGATCACTGACATTTTCCCTAAAGGCTGCACTCCTGTGAGAGATTTCCTGGGGCGCAAGGGAAACAAGCTGTGATTACACGGCTTTTTTTCATGCTACGGTCTCTCTTCTAATCTGTTCCAAATTTGATTTGCTGAGGTGATGGAAACACTATCCTGCACGGTCTTATTTTCCCCTCCTCAGTCAAGCATTTTCACGCCTCACTTGATGCTTGTATGCTATCAGGGCTTGTAGCTTTTGCTTTAAGTTGTTTTGCAGCAGCCGCTTGATTGACTATCGCACACGATTGATGAGCCTTTTAACAAACAAACCTTCAAGTGTTACTGCACAGAGAAACAGCGCAAGACAGATAAGTCAGGCTGCACTCTGTTTTTAAATCAAAGCTATTTCCTTCACAGCGGAGAACAGAATCATTTCTGTGTGCTGCTTGTTTCACATCAGAGGTGCATAAGTTACAGCACTCTAAAAGGTTTCTGGGTTAATGTCCATAAATATGTTCATTGATTATTCAGGGAGGTACACATCATTGAAGTTGCTCTCTGGAACTTGTTATTCTTAAATTCAGCACTTTACTGGTAATAAAAACTGTAACATTAAAACAAATTTAAGACAACAACAATGTATTTCTAAATGACAGGGTGTCACTGCGAATCAGTTGCCCAACATATCTTAACTAAAGGTATCATTAAGTATCGTCTGGAAAGACAAATTCACCTGAACTGAACTTGTGAAGCTTGATTAGTTCTGTTCATCATCCATCTCCACTTTACTATTTATTGGTGAGTAGTAATTTTGTCTAATTCATAAATGTGTTCCCAAGTGTATAAGTGATATTTTCAGTTTGCTTGCAAGTCATGATTGAATAACTCAGCAACTAGCTAGAATTTCATAGATCACTTCCGAATAATCAGACAACATAAGGAGCTCCTTTTAATTTCTACAATTTAATATGTGGGCAGATTTATTATTAATTCATGAAGTACAGTCTTAGACTTGAGAGTAAAGCTTTTACTATCCATGTAAGTCACTTCATCAGTTGGAGTAGCATTAAGACTTGCTGGTTATTGAATGGTAATTCAGCAGTGCATATCCAAAATTAAAGAAATGGTTATTTCCAAGAAATATTTAGGTCAAAAAGTGCCGAAGAAGATCAGCATTGCTGTAATTAACTGCTTCTTTTTGTCTGTGAAAGTGTGGTTGTTTTCCTGTAATTGCATTGTCATGAGTCATGACAGCGTAGTAAAGGCCAAAGAGCAGATGCTGTGGGTGTACTCAATTGGATTGTTCAGCTGTATTAAGGTGGATTTTTGGCATGTTTCTCGAACGAACAAATGATCCAGACTATGTTAATTCTGCTCTACTGATAGAAGTACTTGCTTGTTCATCTTATGACACAGTGATTGGTTAAGTTTTTAGACCCCTCAAAAAAATTAAATAAGCACATAGTAGATGAACAGGTGAACAGTCCTACAACTGCAGTTTACTGCATTGAAACCTAACAGCCAAGTCTGCTTAGCTTGTCATGATGTTTTAATATCAGATCTGTGGACATTAGTTTAGCACATCAGTGGTCTATGCAAGGCAATTCAGAATTATGCAGCAATAATTTAGTTCTGTCACATGCCTTATTGCAAAAATGAGCTAAAAACAAAAAAAGACCACAATTGTGCAGGTCTGAAAGCACATCTAGACAATTGGATTTTTGCACAGCGCTTAAAGAAACACTATCATCATTTCATCGGAAAACTCCCTGAAAGAGGAACAATGTTAGATGAGAAGTTTCATCAAAGAAAACTGACAAAGCAAACGATGATGCTCGGGAGTTAAGTTTCACTTTCAATTTCCTTCTCTGACGGAGCTTCTATCGGTCCGATGCTGAAGAAAGAGGAAACCAAATCATTCATTAGGTGAAATCAAAACACTTGGTTTCTCAGCAGAGGAAGGAGACAGTGTTCAGATTGGAGCCTCACCAAAAGACACTATTGGTATGAAATAAATGAAATAGTTTTTGTTTCGGTATGTTGGTTTTTAACAAAAAAAACAACATAACTAAAAAAGTAGAAGTTAAATTTGTGTTGTGTTGTGTTGTGTTGTGTTGTGTGTCCTTTTCATGTTAACCAGGCCGTTTTCAAGTTTGGGCAGGAGCTGACCAAAAAGAAAAGTTGTATAACTTGACAGTTGATAAACAACAGTGAAGACAAATGATTAAAGGCCTGATAAGAGTCATAAGGAAAGTTAGAGAAGCAGACGGGAAGGCTGTCCTGAAACTATGCTGACTATGATCACTATATCCTCACAAAACGTAACAGGAAGCTTTTGGAAAACATTAAAGCAACTGAATTAGGAAAGGACCTTGGCTACAAGTGCTTTCACTAAAGTAATTAACTCCCTCAGGAGAGGAGCACGGAGGCTGAGACTGAACTATGAGAGGAATTCAAAAGCTCAACTCTAAGGCTAGGAATGTCAGGGAACCAAATGATGGACACAGAGCTGGACTACAAGCAGACATTGAAGCCAATCCAGCTGATGGTGAAGAATGAGAGCTTGACAAGCAACAAGGCTGACCTGGAGAAAGTTAATGGCTGAGAGACAAAATGGTTCAAGGCAGGAAAATAGTTGAAACCAACCTCTGGCCTAGATATGGGCAAGATGAGCTGACCACTGCAAGCCAGTAGCTTTAGACGATGTCGCTGCAACAGCTGTCTCTGCCGTGAATCAGGATGGCCATGAGATGCAGTTGGCTTTGATGGGGAAGCTGGTCCAGGCGTAAACTGAAAGCCTAGCAGTTTGGTAGTTGTGGATTCCAGCAACAGAAAGAGATAATCTAGGAGGTTGAGTGAAGGACCTCAAAGCAGTCAGTAACAACCTGGAGGCAAAGAGAGCAAGTAGCAGCAGCAGCAACCAGCATGACCACACCAGCATCACAGACCGTTTTGAGATTAAAGCCAACTAGTCTGCCCAAATGTCATGGTTGCAAAAGAGATTTTTACCGATTGTGGAGAGACTGGGAGAACCTGCAGAAGCATGTATAACCAACTGGTTCAGGGGTGGTAAAAGAGATGCAACTTTTGGACAGTGTGGAGGAAAAAAACTCCCGAGACCTTTGTCAGCCTACAGATAACACTGCTGAAGACATGTTCAGAGTCCTGGAAAGCAGATATGGAAGTAAGTCCACAATCACATTGGAGATAATTGAATAACTGGAGAAGAAAGGTTCTATACCTAATCCAGACTGTGGAGACGGCCCTGGCAGATCAAGTCTATAGAGATGAAGCTCCCTGGCCCAGTAAAGGACTGGCTTCTTTGTGGTTAACACCAGAAATGATGTGACACCAGACAACCATTTTGATACTCTCCTCAAGTCCCTGAAAAAGTAAGAAGAAGAGGACTGATAGAAAGAAACGGATGGAAGAGCAACCAGCTTTATCGATGCTATTAGAAGTCCCTGCCAACACAGGGCAGAAGATTGGAATCCTGATAGATTTAGCATCAGACACCAAGTACATCACCTACTGAGCCGCCAATAGATTGAAGCTGAGGAGTGAAAAGATCACTTTTCGGAGGAATGTCTATGAAGGTTAGAAGCAGAAAATACTGTATACACTCACAGAGTGAGTCAATACACCTGGAGGTACAGAAATAGCTCCCTAACTTTTTTGCTACGGTCTAACTGAAATTGCCAAAGTGCACAGAGTCAACATACCCGAGCAATTTAGCACTTTTTTTCCCCAGAAAACACCCTGAAGGATTTTTAAAAGACCAGAGAGCATTTAGCTGCCTATCAGCCACTGAGTATCTACCTACCCTACCTACCTGAGAAGGTAGACTCGCCCCACAAACAAGGAAAATCATTGTGGACCTCGTCCTGTGGGGAAGCCGGAGCTCATCCAGATCCCGTTGAGGAAGTGGACATGACAGCATATAAGCCTGAAACACACTTCCATGAGAAGAGCTGCAGTGAAGTATGAAATGATCACTTAGGCACAATAGATTCAGACCAGAGCGTTATTGGAATGGTAGAAATGGGACAGTATTGAAGCAGCCTGTGATTGTGATTGTGATTGTCAACCAGGAGCATAGGAAGAGACACTGATGGAGGAGAAAGAGCATGGAATTATAAAGCAAGGCCTCACCTATGTAAATGCAGATGACCACAGCGATGCCCCACACTGGGACACAAACATCCCTGGATTGAAGATCCAACCTTTCTTCCCAATAACAGGAGAGGAGTGGAGGCCTCTTTTCTGAGGATGGAAAAAACAGCAACAAGAGGGAGCCCGAGTGGCAAGCTGCCGACACAGCTCAGGTACATGAGATGTTGGAAAGGGAAGCAGCAAGGAAACTCATCAAGGAGGGTAAAAACAGCTGGAAGGGATCAGTGTGGTATGTAAGCAACTTGGTAGTACCAAACCCCCACCTCATGACATCACCAGGATGCCTTGTGTGGAACAGCAGCCAAAGGTTCAAGGGAGTGAGATGAACAATTTCCTACTGAAAGGGCCTAATTGTGCAATTCATTTGTTCGATCGACAGCCCTAGTATTTACTTAAAAATCCAAAAAGGCTGACACCTTGTTAGCTAAATTAAACTATTAGCCAATGGTAGTGTCTGACAAATAAGTGCTAGTATACATAATTATTCCTTTCCGAAAATGGACAATCAAAGTACTGACATTAAGATACAGACATAAAATCAAGTGCTTGCTTAATGAGGTAAACATGCTCACTTTACTACCATCAGGCACAGAAAGAAAGTGAATCAACAAGATGAATAAAACAGGATGAAGTGACAACAGACAACAAAATGAATGGCACTCCAAAATTAAATTCAAATACTGGACCTTTCTGAACTTTAGTTGTATGTACAGTAAGTAACAGCGGCTAGCTAACAGCTAGCTAATTCTTAAGTAAGCTATCATTAGCTGGGGCATTTATTGATATTAATATTCTAATAATTTTGCCATGGAAATCAGTAGAGAAGACATTGTGAATGGTAATTTCAACTGTAAACATTTCTTTATGTTAATTTTACCTTTTCTCTTGTTCTCCAATCACCTGTAACGTAGGTCTCCTCTCCTCAGCTCGTCACAAATACTTTGCGTGTCCGCAAAAGCAGTAGCGGTTCATGGCGCGGCGTGTGTCTAGCAGAGGAGCTAAACTTTTTCTTTTCAGGCTTCGAGACACCAAAGCAAAGCACAGACACACCACATCGGCCCAACCAGACTGGAAACCCCCCACGATCACTTTACAGGAGCATGATGGGAGACAGGGGCTCAGGGCAGTGAAGCCCAGGAAGGCTACTGGTCCAGACGGGGTACCAGGGAAGTTGCTCAAAGCATGTGCTAACCAGCTCTCAAGGGTCTTCACCATCGTCTTTAATCACTCACTGACACAAGCAGCCGTACCATCCTGCCTGAAAGAGCCACAATCATTCTTGTACCCGAGAATTCCGCCACAGACAGACTCAATGACTGCTTTCCAGTAGCACTCACACCACCAGTCATTATGAAGAGCTTTGAGAGGCTGGTTACATCACATCAAAGCCTGCCTCCGTCTCACTTTGACCCACAGCAGCTTATCCAGCAAACAGATCTACTGAAGATGCCATAGCTACAGCTCTCCACACTGAGCCACCTAGAACACCGGGGGGCGCTATGTAAGAATGCATTTCAGTGACTACGGCTCAGCTTTTAACGCAATCATCCCCGACAGTCTGGTGATTAAACTTGCAGTCTTAGCCCTCCCGTCACTCACCTGCTCTTAGATACCCCTGACTGCAGTCCAGCACACCCACATGACAACATCATAAACGTTGCTGATGACACCAATGTGGTTGGACTTATTTCAAGTCTGAATACAGAGATAAAGTCCTGAAACTAGCAAAAACTTCCCCCCAACCCCCTCTACATCAACAGCGAGTGTGGAGAGGGTCCAAACCTTGAAATTCCTTGGCACCCTCATCCCTGCTGACCTCTCCTTGACTGCACACACCACAGCGGTCATCAAGGAGGCACAGCAACAACTACAATTCCTGAGGGTGCTCAGGAAGAACAACCTGGGTAAAAAGCTGCTGGTGACCTTCTACCGCTCCTCTTTTGAGATCCTGCTCATGTACTGCATGACAGTGTGGTACGCCAGCGGCACTGAGGCAGACAGGAGACGATCATCCACTGCCCCCCCCTCGCCGAAGGACATTAATAATGCCTACTGCAGCACAGTAGAAAACATTGTGAAGGACATCTCACACTCTGGTTTCCATCTGTTTGACCTGTTGCCCTCTGACAGGCGATACAGGTGAACATCAGCACAAGGACAAACAGATTTAAGAACTCAATCCAATTCAAAACTTTGCTGCTCTGCCACAACCTCAGAGAGCATTTGTGGATAACAGTACAGTGGGGGGAATTAATTGTAAGCTTTTGACAAGCTAATAGAAATGTTTAATTAAAGCGATTTTGAAAACAAAACACAAAAACATCTGCTCCCCTCTCCTCTGCTCTGTGAGACCTGGGTTGTAACGTTATGACCAGTGTCTGGGGGTTCTAGCTAACAATATTTTTTCAGGTTTGTGAGCGGAAAAAGGGAATCAAAAAAGGAAAACAAAATATATCGCCGTCGGTTGTTATCGTCGTCGCGTGAGTCCAGGCCAGTAAAGTGTAATCTGTGCCATGTTAATCTGCGTTTATTTACAGTCGCCGCAAGCAGAGAACTCCAAGGTCAGAAGACTCCAAGGAATAACAAGCCTGAAATTGACGTGCAATGTGGATGGAAAACAAAAAAGATGGACAAAGAAAGCCAGCTCATACAGTTAAATAGCCGAAACCCTTAGCTCTCTTAATAATGAGCAGTCAGAATTATTCATAAATCTAAAACACATGACTCTGAAATGATTATATAGTAAGAATAGACCATAATTATCTCCCCTTGACCAAGTAGTGTTCATCCCTGACAATAGACTTGAAGTTGGAAAGCTTGTCATGAATGTGCTGACCACAGTTAAAACATTTGCACTGTTTTATATGTAGCATGCTTTTTCATTTAGAAATATCACAGGCGGAGACAACCCATGACTGATCCTGTGTGGTTTCATTAAAGGGATAGTTCCAGAGCTTGAGAAATCGTTTGCTTTTCTTGCTGGAACTTAGATGGGAAGATCAATACCAAGTTGCTTGGCAACCACAAGAGATTCTGGGAGGTTATTAGTTCTGGCCAAAACATGATACAGCATTTTGCTTTAACCCCCTTAGATTAAAAATAACAAACAAGATATGACAATAATTAATGAGCAAAATCTGAGTGAAAAATGGCTTTGGCATGAAGGCCGAAAAAGGACTTAACAAGCAAAAACCGGATCAATCACACTGTGGCTGTTTCCTTTAGTTTTACACCTGCATACACAGGCTCAATAGCTCATCTTAAAGTAATGGTTGTGGGATGCTGCTACTGCTGCAGGACTCGAAGCTTAAAGGCTTTTCTCAACGAGGCATTGATGGAAATACGGGGTGTTTCTTGCAGAGCTTGTTTGTCTCAGAAACAATAATATAACAACAATTTCCATCTTCTTTGCTTTAACCTGTGTCAACGAATGCCCTCAGGTATTAAACTATATGATATCAACAGAGGTTTAGGGTAAATGTACATTTCAAGATAAAGGCTGTGTGCTCTCTACAGTACGTGACAGAAATGTCTTCTTTCGAATGTGTATATTTCTCAAGCCCTAACAAATCCAATATTCAACGCTAGTCAGCTGAGAAGCATGTACATGCCTAAAGAGAAGTAATAATAAGGAATAATCACAACTCCCTTTCCAGGCCAGTGGCTTGAATCCTGTAACAGATGAAAATGTCCATCGTCACAGAAGGATTCTTAGCTCGTGCAAACTAATTGGCATTCTGCTGATGGCAAAGCATCATCTCCCTTCTTGGTTCTCATCAGGTACATGAAAACATTTAGCACTCCAAATGTAATACGGCTGGAGGGCAAAGGCTAAAGGTTAATAGAGACGGAGACATTTCATCGGTGCAGGCGACCGCTGAGGCTTTTATTCTGAAGTCTCATCTTGCCACTTCAGCCCTGCTCAGTGTCTCATCTCACATGTTGGAGGGCGGCTCTGCAGGCCGGTTACTCTCGGTAGCTGGTATCACAGGATAACTAGCCAGTGAATACCTGGTTAAATAATTAGAGAGGAGAACTTATTATCTGGTACCTCAATGTTGCCTTGCACTGAACACACAAAATAAATAATTTTTATGTTCTGTTTACCGGCAGGTCTTACTCAGCTTTTTCTGCAATGCATGAATCCTGTTTCAGCGCAGCGGAAGACAAATCATGTCTGATGGATGTTTGGCTCTCGAGGTTGAAGATAAAGTTGTTACTCGAGGAGAGGCTGTATATAACAGACTAAGAGACATTTGAATTATGAATATGTGAAATGAGGGCCACTGTAACCCTTTTTAAAAATTCTGCCTTTTTTGGAAAAATAAAGAAATCTGAGAAGAAAAAAAAACAATTATGGATTCATAATTATAGTCCTGATTTGACTAAGAGCCATGAGTCATTTTCTTTTGTCAAATGTAGCTTGCTGTCCGTCACAGCTTGTCTGACCCACATAGGAGTTTCTTTCTCTCCCAGTCAGTATAATGATGTTGATTGTGGTGGATTTAATATGATTATTTAATATCGTGGCTGGTGGTATATAACGAGACGACCAGGATGCTATTGCTGTGTCCCCTGTGGCGATTCTCCTCCGTGTCTGACTGATACAGCGTAAAAACAACTTTGCTGTTGTCTTTTTTCAAATACGCACACAATGTCATGACATTAAATCTGACACATTTGTACACATGAATTACATAACCACAGTATCAGATTTAAATCATATAATATATTCAAGTTCTCCTTTCTTTCTTTTTAAAACAAGTGTCAATTGCACAATATTCTCCTTGTGTATATTGTTGTTTTCTTAGTCAATAGGTGTTTTCATGCATACTAGGTGTACTAGTAAAACACCGTTCTTTAACCTTAATAAGTAGAATTGTAAGTAATATTATACAGCCTATACTCTGACAACAGTGTATCTGCCGTTAACATTTTCTGCAGGCATACACACAGCTAATGACATTTTACAGCAGTAGCCAATTAGAACGTCTGTGTTCCAAGGACATTCTCCCCCGGCCCATAAAGCTATTCCCACCTCCATCACATTGCAAGTGTAATTACTGTAATTTATACTCCTGTTTCAGCATTATCACTTAACCAAAGTGAGGCGGATTTGATGAGTCAGATATTGCAGCTGCACATAAATCGCCTGGCGGTGTCATTCTGTTAGTGGTGCCTTAGCAGACCGCCACATGCTGAGTGAGTTAAAAATGAAGCGTGTCATCTATGTGGTCGTGGGTTTGTGCTGAAGCTTTTCTATGTCTGATTCCTGGCGGCACCGTATGAAGCGGTTTCTTCCTTCCATGGCAACTAATAAATCAGAAGTGGTGGAGGAGGCTTGTTGAGTTGGAAACACAACAGCTCGCCTTGCAAGATGTTGAGATGCAGCAATAAAGCGCCATCCGAGAGTCGCGTGTGATTGTTGTCACTGTTTATTGTAGACAGAGAACAATACAAAAACAAAATCCATCGCACGGCAAGAGAAGACACAACACAACACGGGTTTGGTAATCCACCAGAATGAATTGAAAACAGAGGGAGAAAGGAATCAAAGTGCACAAATGAGGAGTATTTCACACTAAAAGCTACTAAACACAACAAATAATTTTCACTCTTTCACCTATTCTCCACTTTGGAGGTTATTCGCTGCCACTGACAGGCTGTAATGACGGGAAAGACACTAATGGAACAGTGGATCAAACAAGCTATTATTTTTTTTAGAATGCACTCTTGGTGCTCATTTGAAAAACACAATGTTGAATTAATTTCACAATGCACTGCACAATCAATTTCAAACAACCTCACAGTATAGACAAAAAACAAAAACAGGTCCCTTTCATTCAGAGACTTCGAATTCCTTCCTGCTTGTGTGCTTTTTTCAATTCATGTGTGCCTTTAAAAAAAAAAAATCTGACACAGTTTTAATAGCAGGGTGAGCTATGTACATATTATAGGTTGCACCGTCTCGTGTATGTTAGTGTGATCTACTTACATATTCCATCATTGCTCTGTCGGTTCTGCTGTGCAGATAAATCACAGGAAACGCTGCTCTCTGCAGTCTGCGCCACTATTGGTGAATTACTGCCAAAACAGTTATCTGACCCTGTGACAAACTGCCCTTCTGTCTGCGCAGCACAGCTACATATTTCTCCCTCATTATAACAATGGCCGCTGACCTTCGGCGGCTCCACACAGGGACTCCGCAGTGATCCTCATCACAGCCCCCGAAGCAACAAACAGCTTTGGTGTTTTCATCTTTCAGGCATCAGTGACCCCGTAGAAACATTAGAGCTTAAGCAATTTCCAATTGATACAGCAGGTTCAGATGTCATCCCTGTCATATCCACCCTTTGTCTTTACAAGGATCTTTCTACAGAAGGTAATAACGTTTCTATCTAATTCCACATCTGTGCTTCCTCTCTTGTAGGAAGATTAAAATGTCAGTGTTGTGCATTTGGATTCAAATGAATTCAAGAGGCTTCTGGCAGCAAGGTATGTAAATGAGGAAGAAGACATTTCTTACGCTGAAGGTCAACAGTAAAGATGAGGTGAGTTGATGTTGATGACCTACTGGTAAGTGTGACGACAATACAATGTTTGTTCTGTTAAGTTAGGAGGAAGGAGGATGCGGGTGGAGGCTGCTTCTACCAAACCAATCACGCCACTGGAGGACCAACTGGATCTTCTTCTCATGGAACGTTTGTCCACTTGGGTTCACACCACTTTGTGCACTAATAATAAAAGACATTTAGCTTCAAGACTGAGAATAAATGCTGTAAAGGCGCATTCATTCTCTAATAATGTGTTTCAATGTATCAGTTTTCTTTTGAGTGATGATTATAATTAATTTATATTTTACAAAGTGGTAATAGGCCTATGGCAGCTGATCTCATTGAATCCTGTTGGCAAAATGGTTTTGTCAAATAAAAGTAAATATGTCCACAAACAGATAAAAACACCATACTGGACGTGTGCTTTTAAGTAAAATGTCTCTAAAATCTCTCAAGGGTGGCCACGTTCAAACTGCTGCTGTCACTGTCGTTCATCTTCAGTTAGGTTTTGACCTCGCTCCCCAACAAGCCACGCTCCTCAAACGTCATCTTCGTGTTGGTCGGCAGCGCGTTGGCGGGGAGAAACTGGTCACTGGGTGTGTTGAGATCGTCCATTTCTGTCGTGAAGTGGTCCGGACTTTCCCCGTTGGACGTCTCCTTGATGACGCTGTAGTTAAGCGCCACGCTGTACGAGGCAGGTTTCTCCATGCGCTGGGGCCCGCAGTGACACAGCTTCTTGAAAGCCGCGCGGAACTTCTGCGACATGGCGTTGTAGATGACCGGGTTGATGGCGCTGTTCAAGTAGATGCAGAGGCGGCAGAAGAGCAGGAACCAGGTGTCCAGGTAGGCCTTGTCCAGGAAGGAGTTGACCACCACTAAGGTGCGATAGGGCATCCAGAGCAAGGCAAAGAGGATCACTACCACAGCCAGCATCTTGGTGACCTAATGAAAGTCAATCATGTGTTAAAAGTATCACAGGAAATAAAGCCGGCTAAGTCAGGTTGTCTCTTATTCTTTGAAAGAAGAAGACAAACATCTTAGCTGCTAACACATGAGTCAACATGAGTAGGTTCAGTTGGAAAAGTGCACTCAAATATTGATGGAATGACTGGAATTTTTCATGAAGTAAGAAGTTCAGAGGGGGGGGGGTCTTCAGTGTGACACCCCCACCAAGACTTTCCTTTTTTAAAGGAATGTGTCAAACAATGAGCAATCAACAGGGAAAGCAATCACAGCTGTGGCCTCAAGTCTGATCCTACATTTCTTGATTGTCATACCTAAACAATGGAATTTAAAAACAACATCCGACTTCCTCCCTTCAGGAAAAACAAGCTGTGGAGGACGGCCGAGGTTGGAGAGACGTCTTGGTGGATCAGCAGCACAGATGTCGTACTGTTCATATGTTAGATAGTAATTGCTACAAGATGACAACTCTCCTTCTGTCGCAGACCAGTTAAGACAAGCCACTGATATCAGAAGATTATTAGGGAAATCACATTCCTTCTTATATCTGTATCTTTCCCATATCTTATGAATACTAAGAACGTCTTCTGTAATAACTCCATATTGCTTCATGTGGGGATTGGATGAATGCCAAAAAAAATGTATTTTCAATTTCACCTGTTTACTTGTGAGTGAAAGAGCTGAGAATCAAATACATTTTTCACAACACTCTCCTGTATGTACTTCACAATAACAAGCAATATTAATTTAGATTTACTGTAATTAGATGCAGGAAGTGTTGAATTGGCATCAACAGCATAATACAGTAACTTTAACAGAGCAAATGGGAACTGATCAAAACAAGGCTTCCTACTAAAGTATGAACAAAAAACATCTATAATAACCATAACATGATTTATAATATATATATATATATATATATATATATATATATATATATATATATATATATATATATATATATATATATATATATATATATTGTGTATATATATGTATTATTAGTCACCCTGTTGCACTTAAAATGTCCCATTTCTTTTACTCAATCTTGTCCCAACAGTGAGCTAACGTCAGAGGCCTGGAAAGATAACATTGACTCTCTAATTGGTTGGTAGTTTAACAGTACGATTCTACTTTTCGCTAATTTGAATTTAAAATTTGTCTGAAGTCAGCAGGTTCATAAACTGTACGGATCCTGTGTGGATTGACAGCCTCGGCATTCTGTGACAAATCAGCGATAGTCGGTCGGACAGTGTGTTATGACTTTGTTTTAGTCAGTTGTTTAAAATAGTCAAAAGCTCAATAATATAGGCTGCTTAACTACCATAACCTGATTGTGGGACACACCAAAACACAATAACACTGTGTCACAGAACACGGTTTCATCCTTCATTAAAACCACTGGTGTTTACATTTTTTACAATCACAAAACACTCTAATTAGAGCCGTATTGACGATTACAGATCATCATGTCATATAGTTAGCCATTACACTGAGATCCTACACTCATCCGGGATCTTTGAGTTTCCTTAATACCTGGTAAGAGAACATTTCACATCCAAACCTACTACTTGATAATAATGGAATTTTATCTATTTAAAAGAAAATAGGTTTAACAGTTTATGACGAGAGTATTTAAAATCACCTTTGCAACTTGTATCTATTAATGAGATATTCAACTGATATTTTTCTACTTCTCTTTCTCTCTCAAAAACAAGAGTACAAGAAATACAACATGCAGCTCTTGTAATATCTATAATCTTGCATGTACCAAACTTAGCTTCCAATCTGTTGGAGAAACAAAGAGACGACTTAGACTTACAATCAAAGAACATAGAAGTGCCGTCCGCTGAACTGAAGTCAACTGTTCAAAGACACGCTATAGATGGGAATCGAACTATTTCACATCTGGCGTTCTGTGGCATTGACATGGTGGAAATATTGATCAGATTTAACTTCAATGTGCAGATGTGTCGTCAACCATACTACACTACACTCTAGTGGCTTGAATGAATGATCAGATATGACCTGTTTTCTGTGACTCAGTCAGTAAAGTCTAACATGGGCTGAAACATTTGCACTGAATGCACTTTTGCAGGTCAATTCACTGTCTGTACATCTGCCAATGTAACAGATTCTGTTTTTATTCTCTGTTTGCCTTCGAGCTGCAACGAAACTTGTATCCGATTAACACACCGGAAAAAAAGACAGT
>CAAKHC010015508.1:0-14188 GCA_901007825.1 Macroramphosus scolopax | reverse complement strand
CATTACAATGTGAGGGTTAAGTTGGTTGCAATCTGCAACCACACTGGTAGATGTAACCTTAGTTGTACACACTGCTCCATCAACTACCAGGACATCCAGATCACAATCAAATGCAATTAGAAATAGCGCGTTTTCTGTGTCTCTGTGAAACGCACAACACGGGACGTGGTTTTAAAAGTTTTTGGGGTGGCGCTATTGAGGCAATTTTTAACACTCATGTACCAAACTCATAAAATACTTAAATTTTCACAAAGCCCGACCATCCGCAAAGTTTCATGACTTTTTGAGCGTGTTAAGGCCGTCAAAAATGAAAAATAGAATGGATCATATTGAGGTCATTGGGAAATCTTACTGTCATCAGTGTTGCCACTGGGTAGACTGGTGTGGTCAGAGGTGGGACCTGCAGCAACATATTTCTGCCTTCTCCAGTTGTTGCCCTTTTTTGAACAGGCGCTCATTTGACAAATGTCGCCATCGGAAAAGTCACAGTGCATGTTGAATGCGATGGTGGAGTCTGCAGAGGTGAAGAACACAGTGTCATGATTTAGATTAATTGTTTTGGTTTTTCTGTACATTACTAACTTTCCTGTCATTCCAGAGTCGTCCACTGCACCTGCTCTGCATCATTCATCATGTCTGTCAGTCACGCACCTGCTCTGCATTCTCCCTGCTGATCCAACTCACCTGGCCGGCCCCGTCCCCATCACTCACCTGCTGCCGATTTCCTAATCAACCACCCACTGCATATATACCAGACCATTTGTGTTGCGAGGTGCCAGATCGTATTGTATGTACCTTGCGGTCCAGCGTTTCGTCAATCTGCAAACTGAGCTAATTCTGATGCGACCTGTATTTCACCCCGACCTGTTTTGTATCCTTGACGTTACCTCTGCCTGTTCCCTTTTGGTTTTTGTTTGTATTTTGGGACTACCTGATGTTGACCCCTGCCTGGTCAATAAAGTGAACAGCTTGTGCCACCGAATAGTGTTGAGCGATTGGGTTCTTGTTTGTTTCACCTCGTGGATCCTGACACACAGGGTTGAGGAATTTTAACCTTTGGTGATATCAAATAAAAACATGAAGGTTCATCTTACGAGGGTGGTCGGTGTTTAACAGATGAAATCAAGAAGTTACAGAAGTTTTAGTTACACATTTATTTAGCTCTTTTTTTTATGTAATCCTGAAGAGCAGCAAAAATACTGACTGTGATTAACCCAACACACTCCTAAAGCTGAGCATCACCTTTAAACCAAAAGTTACTTACTGCATTTGTAAAGGAGGTTCAGCTCCTGAACATCCCTGGGACTCAGTTCCAGTCTTTGACCAATCACATCTTGGAACTCTGGGTCTGTGGTGATGATTGTCGAGCCGTTTCCATTAGAGAATGCATCTTTGCCGTAGTGCATCACTGACCAGTAGTCGTATGGGACTCCCTGGGTGTTGCTGTCTTCTGCTTTTCTAAAGTTGTGCTCTCTTCCTACATGACATTTAAACCAGCAATTAATTCCACTATTGTGCATTTACAAACTGTGGAAAACAACATTGATAGTTACAGCATGATACTTTACTTTGATCAGATAAAGAAAAATACAACATTTTCAAAAATGAAAGTTAGTAATCGTGTCCGCATTCAATTGTTTTATTTTTAAATTGCAGGTAACTGGGAACTTACATATAATAATAATCATATTAATACATCATTATCTCCCAGTTAATTTACCCTTAAAATTTTTTAATTTTAGCTATTAGTTGATTACTTTGATCAAATCATTTGCAGCCCTCTCTGCTTCCTTCATATAGGTTAAAATAAACGTGACGAGCAGCGGCTGTTGACCAATAGAGGGCGCTAGGGCCCCGCCCTCGCTGGTGGAAAGTGTTCTTAGATTTTTCTTTTTAAAATAAAATAATCTGAAATAAACAATCACTTATTTTAAGTATGTATGTGTTTAAAAATGCAAAATAACGTGTAATATATAAAATATAAATCATTATGTTTGGGGGAAAATTAGCTTCCTGTTCGTCACCTCTCTCTCAATATCTTTCCTGGGGCGATAGAAACATCGCCCAGTCAGTGCAGCAGCGCAGCCAAGTACTGACACAAGATGTGCACGTGGCAACATGAATTAGCCAATCAGCAGTTTGTGTTACATTGTAATGTAATGGTTACTGAAACTGACTAAATATGACACAGCTCCATCCAGTATATCTTTCATCTGCCGCCACTGGTGACGAGAGAAATATCTGAATGTTAAGAGCCGCAATATAATAACAAAAGTAAATAAACCTTCCAAGATGTTTTCAGGTACAATGGTCACAAAATCGTCTCTGTCGTTTCTGGACTGTTCATGGTAGAAGCCGAGTGCGTGGAGAAACTCGTGTTCCACAGTGGATATCCCATCACAGTATTGCCCGATGGAGAGGACTTGCCCGCCGCTGAATACTCGCCCGATATATGAGAAACATCTATGCGGGGGAAAGAACACTCATTTATAAACGCCACATTTACACCTTGAGTTGTAACTAATGAGCACATCATTCGGTGGGACAAGAAGTCATCGTGTTGCGCGATAATGCTTCATATTATATTCAGATATCTTTGGAAAGTGACATCTGCGTTTGGCCCGATGGAATACATCGGTAAGTAGCGCAGGCAGCTATGATCGACAGTGCGCATCGGAAGGCTGTGATGCTCATGTGTTCGTACGATATGTCGGAAATGAACTCAAGTGATTGAGAGTGACGTGGAGGACCTGAATTTTTAAGGGAAATGATTGATTCGGGACAATTTCACATCAAGAAAAAGAAAAAAGAAAATACATTACATACCCATTCTGCCTTTCGACAGAAATGTAATACTCCTCAGAATCCATTGGTTTGAAGTCAATGCACGACTTCAACCTGAACTGTTCAAAGGCTCTTAGAGTGACTCCTTTAGCATTCATCTCTTCCAATGGTCATGTGAGTTGTTTTACAACGAAAAATAAGGACATGTTAAAACATTTAAATGCAATTTATAGATGAGGTATTCCTGCATGTATTCATTACTATTACTAAGTCTTTGTGCAAGTGATGGGTGCGGTTGCAGTAGTAGGAACATTTCTTGGTTAGATAACATCTAATGTGCTTATCTATTTGTATTATCTATAAAACTGAGCCTTAACCAGCAGTTCAAAGACGGTATTTTCGGGCTGGACAGATGCTGAAACTACTGAAAAGCAGTAGAAAATTAGATTTTATACTCGTTGTACTTTTTCTTTTGGTCTTACGGTAACTTAACTCTTTATCATATCATGCCATCACAGTAGAATACATATTCTAATAGTTGTGATGCAAGAAATCAGTTGCATATTTAGCCCACAGAACTAAAATCAGATGATTTTTAATTTGTACTTCTATATATGGTTTCTCTGGCAACGGCTCAGGAAATACACCTCAGTCATTCTGCAGGAGTACTACTTACCAAGGCTTTCGTCCAAAACGTATGGGACTGGGGACGTCCATAATTCGTCTTCAACAGTAATGGTGCTCCTCTGCCTTCCCGGTACCTAAAATTGACCAGAAATGTATCAGGCAGCTAGAATACACATAATCTATATTAAGACATAATTTACAACAGAATAGACTCACCTCCAGAATGTCATCATCCAAGAAATCTAAGAGAAAGCGTAAGAAGCAAAGAAATCAATAATTGATAAGTCAACTCAAAGTACTTTCAATCAGAGATAGGAAAGTATATTTACCCTTGTTTGCTTCTGCAATCTCCTTGTCGTCTTCAATTTCTACAAAAACATACGAGAAGCTGCATTATAAAGTGTAGAAATGATAATAACGACAGTGATTTGAATTCATGAAATAAAATGAATAATACAAATTCTTAAAACTGACCCACTATCATCGGTTCATTCTGTTAGACGGAGATATAAGAAGAAACATGAACACATCAGTACATTAAATGTCAAAAGCTTCTCCTTTTTATCACATTATTTCGTATAATGTCTTCTTTTGGGGAAGTTGTCGTAACTTAAAGTCGTCAGAATTTTTTAATGCTTTATTACAGGATAAATGACTCCCTGCTCCGACACACCTGATTCAAATAAACGTCCGTCATTAAGCTCTGCAGCAGCCTGATAACGAGCCCTTCATTTGAATCAGGTGTATTTGAGCAGGGAGTTCTTTCACCAAAACATCATATTATCTATTGCTGCATTATTTGCACGATTTGTCTTTTAAATGAGTATTCAGTTCATTCTAGGTGTAGCGGGATACATCAACATTGCACAGAGAATGCAGCAATACATCAACTCTTACCTTGCTTATGGAGGATGCTGTTGCAACTGCCAAGTTCACCACAAGAAGAATGAAGCCCTTCATCCTCCTTTAGTCTGCCACATGCAAATTGTGAAAAGTAGAGAGTCAAACGTATATTCTATGCTGTGAAATATTAAATAAAGCTACCATAAATTGAATGAAATTAGACTTTTGCTAGAACCTGCCAGTCTGGTTTACCTTCCGCCACCTTTGTGGGCTGCTCTTCAAATGAACAGGAGGAAGTAATGCAACGGGCATAAAAACCCCAAGCAGAGACAAAGATGCCTCGCATGTCGGACAATCTCCACAAATACAGGTTCTTTGTCACGTTGTTAACGCCTCTGACTGTCACATGTCGGATTGTTATTTTCGGTTAAATGGTCACAATGGCAGGAAGCATTCTTCACTTTGTTTATCATATCTTAAGAACATTCGTCATTGCACCTCAATGCTTTCTTTATCAAATAGGACGATGTCTATGAAATCTTGCTCCTCACTCTGTTATCAAACTTGTCATGTGAGTAATGTGATGATATCTGAAGTTTCTGTGCAACACTTTGCAGAAACGCACCTGCAGTGACTGTTTTTACTGTATTACATTAATGGAGACGTTTGCATGAAGGAAGGTTGTGTGCTGTAAACAGGTTTGGCTAATTTACAAAACACAGCCTGTGTTTTGTAAATTCACAGGAATAAACCTGATCAGAAACATTGAAAACAGGGATTCATTGTAGTTTTATTTGCACTATTTGTGGATTGTCAAATAAAGCTGAAGAAAAATTGATTTAAAAGTTACCCTTTAGAGATACATGTCAGTGTGACAATACGACAGGTGGTCGGATTGATGGTTTTTGACATGGATTGTAGTGGAGCATTGAGATATGTCTTGTTGTATGTGAGTGTTCTGGTCCAGCATGATCACCATCTGGTAAGTATAAGTATTGTGTACAGATATTCATGGTCCCTAAATGATGCATCTTTCCTTTTCCTTTGAACTTGAGATTTATGGTTAATGTGAAATGCGAAAATTCACGGACTGCCTGAACATCGGACAAACTTCATATCAGCCTGCTTCTTCCGAAAGGTTTACTTCCCATTATCTCTACTTCTTCAGTCTGTGATGCTCGCCAGTGATCCGACACAGTGTGTCATCCTGGAACACCAGGATCAAGATGTTCAGCAGGTCTGCTGCCATGGTGGTAGAACTGGAGACCCACGACACTCCCTAGTGGGGTCTGCAGCCACCACCGCCTCCCCCTCTGGGAATGATACAGTCCTGGGTTGCCCGAGGTAACCTGGGAAAGGTTTGACCATTTTGCAGCTTGATGTAAAAACCTCAGCCTGATAAGACCCCCAGAAATTTGGCAGCGCTCATTCTCTTACAACATTCGGTCAAACGTTCTTTACAGTAATTCATCCCACGTGTAAAAACATCGGAGAAGTTGCAGTTGTCACAACCGAACAATTCAAATCCAGTTAAAAGTCAACTGCAAAACTGACAAACAGTTTCGGAATCGGTTTATTAGAACTCGTTTGGTGCCAAGATTCTTTTAGTCTTTTTATTGGTGAGGCTATACTGCCAAGAAACACAAAAAACAATGCAAGGCTAAGCATACACGTCACTGCAAATGGTGAGATTGGAATTTTTGATCCCGTCAGAGGGGATAGGGTTGTCATGCGATTATGTAATGACAGGCTTTTCTGCATTTTTTCCAACCTGACAACCGTTCATTCTAGAGATCTTTCATCATTTTTGTTCTCCAGTGTTCATGTGTTGTCTCATTTGTTGTTTTGGCCATGTTCCCTTATCGTCTGTCTGCCGCAGAGTCCCACGGTGGAAGTCAGACCGTATCGGAGGCCGAGAGACGTCTGAGAGGTTCAGTCGCAGACTTGATATGAGCATTTTAACATTTCTAAAGTTATTTTCAGGTGATTTTATTTGGACTCATGTCAGAGAGATTTTACACGAATAAAGAGATGAATATGTTTAGAAAGACTCTCTAGCTAGCAAAAGACGAGATGAGATAAGACGCTAGTCGGAGCTAGCCAAACACCGTCATGTCTCCCCTTTGGTTTTGTCTTCAAGAAGCGACAGTAAGCCATTGTGGAGCGATTAAGTCGTAGTCTTCATCAATCTGTGTCCGTAGCTCTTCACCTGACAATATGGAGCTGCTGTAGTGCCAACAAGCTGCCGCTGTACCGCTATCAAACCTACATTTACAGACTTTCCGCATAGTTACAACTTAATCTCAAAATCTATTTTTTGGCAGCGTGATTCTTTAGCACTTTAGTAGGCGACACTGCAACCACTGATTGGCAGATATTATGACACTTAAACGAATTGGACTTTGGACCAATTTGACCGATATCAGTAAACACCCTAAAAACGTATAAAAAAACTGAACACTTGCAAACACTTCAGCGCCTGTAAGCTTAACAAAACGGTGGCTGGTTTTCATGACAAATTCGAGGCATTACGGTGAGAGTTGAAAAAAAAAACGTCATTGAATAAAATAAGTGGCAAAAGTGGGACAATATAGTATGTAACAGTGCACAGAGGCAAAGACCCGGCACCATACTGAGGGAGCTCATTTTGCCTGCAGGGAACTCATTGTTTCAGTCACTTCCCAAAGTTTGGGATAATAGATGAGCGTTGGAACGTTAACCAACTGGTCAATTGAGGGTTTCATCCTCTTTTTGTTGCCCCCTAATGGTTTGGAGTGTAAAATATGAAGCGTTAGCTAGTCGAGAGACAAATAACACCTTTTTAGTAGTGATGCTTTCACTTTCCTGCAACTCATCCGGAACCATATTCCATTTTCAACCCAGCTAGACCCGGTAGACGCATTGCATGTATACCGGGTCTTATTTGCCAAGGTTAGAACATTTCAAGTTAAATCAAAGCAATTTGTGCAGAACAAATGGTGCAGCTTTAAAACAGCTTTGAAATATAACTCATTTGTTTTAATACACATACAGTATATACTTTTGGAAAGTTGAGGAGTTGGAATACGCTGTCTCTTCCTAGAAAGGAGTGACTCAATCCCGCCCTAAATACCGCTTGTCATCGCAGAATCATGCTCAGAAAACAATGTGTACAAAGACTGTTCAACCACTTTTTGCCCTAAACATACCCTATAGAAAATTCTTACAATGTCTCGCCATCGGCAGAACGACGGATCATGACAAACAGTGCAGTTGATGACAAGAGGGTTCGGTTACACCATTGAAGACATTGTGCAGGCTTCCGCTGAAGATTGTGATGCACGAACAGCTCGACTACAATAAGAAAGAGGGAGCAAAGTTCAACCGATGTGTGGGACGACTCCCCCTCTGCTTTGTCTCACGTCAGGGTATTTGAAGAGAAATGACAACAAATGTTTGGAATACTTCTGAAATCAGAGAGACGTAGACCAGAGGGACTGCAGGGGGAATGCCCAGGAGAGCTGTTCACAATTTACCGGTTGAGTATGGTGAATTAGAATCGAGGGAAAGGCTCACTGGTCCCAGTCAAGAAGCCAACGTCTTGACGATTCATGTTTAGCACAAAACTATACAGGAGCAACATCGTTCTTGTCCTGCAGGTAGCGGAAAAAAAAGAGTTTATGCACTGCATATATTGTATTTTATTAACTTTTTATTCAAATTAAATATATATATCATGAATATTAAACATGATGAAACATGAATTGATTATCAATTAATGTATATACTATAATACATGTTTTAGTATACAGACATTATAGATATTATAATAATACTGTAATAATCGTGTGTCTCTTTCAATGATAATTCATCTCCACTGGCAACGTAAGCAAACAACCCAACAACTGTCATCACATTGTCAAATCGCTGAGAAGGATGTTGACAAAAATAGAAACAGGAACTTCTCAGGTTAAACAGCCAAAACATTTTTTACTGTTGGACGTCATCGCTGATGAAAGGATATCTATTTCAAGCATGCCTTTTGCTTTCAAGGACATTATTGTATTGCAGTCAGGTGGCTTTTTCCTGCGTGTGAGCCCCGTCGCTTCAAAGAAAAGCAACCTGACTTGCTGAAGGTGATTTTAACAGGATAATAAAGCTTGTATCTGCTCATTGTTTCTTTATTCCCCGTCATAGAACAAAAACCCCTGAAATACTCAATTCACACGCGAGCCTTTACACTGTTCGTCCACCAGGTGACAGTGTAGACTTGGCGTGGCAAGTCATGACCCCCCATAAGAGTGTTGCAACCCATATTATTCACCTGGCACATCTTATCACACACTAATCCCCCAGTTCTGAAATCAGATCAATAGAGGACATCGAGTTGAAAACATGATTGAGAGGATTTGGAGGCCTCCATCAACATCAGCTATCTCATCTCCACAGGTACTGATCTGCTTATCAAAACCAGTTACTGTCCCGTAACTACGCCGAATCTACAATAAAACAAGAAGCAATCACTGTTTCTTATTACAGTGGAAAAAAAAACTAAAACAAGATGGATCTTGTTTAAAGAAAGTTCCCGTTTCAGAAAACAAGTCCCTCGTCTGTGTCGCATATTGAATGGGGGCTCATCTAGCCCAGCGTTAGAGAGGGTTCGAGGCCTGACAATAGCCTTTTTGGCAGCTTTGACTGGTAATGCAGGGTGAACAGTCCTCCCGGGTTCCCACACAAATGTTAATCTGGTGTATAACAGGCTGGAGCATGAAAATGTGAGATTGGATCTGTGTTTGGAAAGTCTCTGCGAGATTTGCAGGGATTTGTGTCTCGCTGGTTGTAGCGGCGTTGCAGCGCGGCCGTGAAGCGCCTCAATTATATGTCTGGACGTGTTCATGAACACAAAGACGCTTATAGCAAGTTCAGAGTGGAGAAAGCAAACCAGGTGAAAATGAATGAAATAAAGCCTTGTCTTTGCACAGATATTAGTGGTTTCATTAGTGAGGTGCCTCTCTCTCTTTTTACTGCAGCTCATACTGTTTGTTTGTTTTGAAGTAACCAAGGAACAATTATGCATTGATAGTGTCGTAGGTGCATGTGAGCAGCTTGTAATTGGACTCTGATCTTCCACGCAGGATGCAGGCACTGTCAATAGGGAGAGGAGGCGGCTTTGTGTTGTACATTTAACAACAATAAGATGTTGCACAGTTGCGCGGTCTTCAAAGCAACATGGAAACCAGCTGTTTTTGAAGCAGTACATCCAAATCTTGACGTGAGGACGTGACTTCACGTTCCCCGTAATGTCGTGACACCAGTTCGGCGCAGTTTCATTGCAAGCGTTGACAAGCACAAGAAAACGGAACAATATTCTTGTTCCCTTTCAGAAACGAAGAATCGAAACGGTCACAGGAGCTGGGACATGTCAAGGCATGTCGGATGAAGTATAAATACTAGTTGGCTCCCGGGTAAACAACAGAACGTGTCCCATTACTAACTGACTGGTTTTACTGTAACTCTATATTTTGATTTGATTTCTCATACAACTAAACATTGTGTAAATTAACTAAGAATACAAAGATGTATTTGGAGATTCTTATATTTATTTTTTTGATAACTTACAGAATTTACAAAAAGGTACAGTTTTCAACTTACAACACAGCAAAAACTATATATACATGTTTGGCAAGTGCAGAGGTTTGTTTGTGAATCGTTGCACTCAGCAATAAATATCATGTTGTGGGTATGAGTCCAGTTTAATTGGATTTACAGCACAACTCTGATATTCAATAACTTCGTTTCATGTGTCGAACAGAAGTTGAACAAACAAGGTCAGCAATTCTGGTAAGTGGTGGAGCAGATGTTTGGGTTGACTTAGTTGGCGGTGATGAAGGACTGGTAAAGGGACATGAGCTGGGCCTGGAGGTCCTGGGCGTAGGGGTCCAGCTTGTCTCTCAGATCTTCAGCGTATGGGGCCACCATTTGTTTCACCAGAGTGGCCCTCTGGGTCAGCTCACCCTGGACCTTCTCGGTCATCGGAGACACACTGTCCTGGAAGTTCTGCAGGTGCTGGTCCACCTTCTGCCTCAGGTCGTCAGTGTAGGGCCCCAGCTGAGACTGAAGATCCTTCACACTCTGCTCCAGGCTGGTCCTCATCTCCTCGCTCTTCCGCATCACAGTCCTCAGGGCCTCGGAGTCCACGGAGTCGGCATAAAGAGCCAGGTCCTGCTTGAGCTGCTCCACTCTCTGCTGGATCTGGGCCTTCATGTCATCGGTGTAGGGCTCCAGCTTTCCCCTGGCACTGCTAAGTTCCTGGGTCACACGCTCTCTCAGTACATCAGCCTCTGCACTGATCTTGATCATGAGGTCCTGGGCTGCAGGGGAAAGCTGCTCCTGCAGGGTGACTGCGTACTTGCTCGCTATGTCAGCACTATTTGCAAGGCGTGCACTACAACACAGACAAAGAGCTCATCAGATGTTTGTGTAAAACCAAACAAAATCACAATCACCATGTGACACATGTACCTCATAGGGCCCAGTGACCGTATGTTGTACCACTTACTTCACTTCCACTCCAAACTGTGACTTCCTGATCATGTTCAGGGTGTCGTCAGCTGTCTGGGTGGCCTTGGAAATGTAGTCCCAGAAGGCATCAGTCAGCACCTCCAGCTGCGGCTTGGGTGCATCAGCGTAGAAGAGGTTGGCGTGACAGCCTGTTGAATGGAGTCAAGAACCGTGTCAGCACAAAGCATATCTTCTCTGTTATATTGCTTTTTGTTATATTGCTTGTTTGCTTGCTCAACCAATGCTTGTTAACGTTGCAATGGGGAAATAAATGATCTAAAAGTTAACAACAAAGCCGGCAACTTACCAGACAGCACTGCAACAGCTAGAACCACAAACACCTTCATGACTGCGTCTCGCTGAAAAACAATTATCACTGGTTAACGTTCAAGCTGCATTAACGATGTGAAGGTATTCATCTTTTCCTCGTATGTTTTGAAGTTCAGTCTCACCTGCTTTTTTTTTAGCTTGCGGATCTCTCAGCGTTTAGAGGGTTTGTGAGTGTGTCCGTCTTGTGTTTCGTGTATATATACTGAGGAGAGAGAGATGACATTCGTAGTCAAGAGCCAAAGTCCACAAGTCCCTGCCGTGTTGTCACAACTATTCCCTTCCGAGTTCTGCAGCCTCTCCTATATCCGCAATCACATGACTACAATCTTTGTGACTTTTCTATGAGAAAAAAAAAATTCTAAAGGATTGTAAGGAATGTTCCAGCAATTATTTCAATCTTAGGAAACGCTGCAATACTCATCCCAACACGACAACTTCTGAGCCTCCTCTAGAAAGCATAGCTCACAGTAAGAATCTGTCCACGTAATTCAGCACTCACAGACTTCAGATAACGCCAGATAACCTTGGTTACACCGCTGGACTTTGTAATAGGGTCAAGCAACACGATTTTAATGGCACAAGGCACTAAACGTTGTCTTGATTCAAAAGTTAAAAACAAAAAACTTAGTGCTGTATTTCCGTTACACATATATTTTGGACTCTCGTGCTGTAAGTCATGACAGATGCCAGAAGTCAAGCCAGAGGCACAGGGACACGGATGACGTCTTTAAAAGCAGACGGTGTTGCCACACTTTGTCTAAGAAGGAGGCATAAAAAGATCAGCGTAATCGAAAGACAGAGGCATTGGTGGAGCTTTATCCGTCTCTCCTAATGGCTGCTTTATGATCACTTACAGTATCTATTGTTCAAATAAAGAAACTCTTGAGGGATTTATAGGTCCGAAGCTGCAAGCGGCGTTGAACCAACCCTTGCATCATCTGCGCTTGTGCGGTTGTGAACCTTCGATTATATTTTAAATCTGCAGGAAGGAGCAGACTTGTCAACAGATGTTCAAAAATCCCTTCCTGTTCCTACCGTGTGTTGCAAGAGAACACGCACGAATGACACCACATTGTGTAATCGAAAGACGTGCGCCATGTAAGGCTAACTTAATACTGCCTGTAGCTGGCACTGTGTCTTTAGTGTGTCTTTAGACCAGAACAGAAATCAAACATGGGGAAAGATCTGGGCATGTGGTGTTGAGCTACAACAGCATTGATTTCATGGCGAAACATCAAAATCTGCACCTCGCTGCCACGCTGTCCCTCCGATAACACATCATCAAGGTCATCGGTCTTTACCGACCACATCTGAAGTGGATATGCAACGTAAGCAGAGTGTAAAACCTCTAATTTCAAAGAAACTCAACGCCTTACGCTGACCAACTTTTGGGACAATCAACCGCTCAGGAAGCGTTGGAACAAGAGACCTTTTTGTCATTTTACAAAAATAACCTTCTTCAGCTTGACTATGGCCTTTTCCTTTGGCCTAGTTTCAACTCTGAGAAACTGTAAAATATTTCCTAACCTATGAGAAAAAATTGTCATAAATATAAAGAAAGTTAACAATTATTATTATCATTTTTTATTTGAATAAAAAGGGAGTCTGTAGTGATACAGCAGCTTCTTTGTCCTCCGGAGGTTGACGCCGGCTGAGTCTGCCAACCTTTGGTCAGACTGACAAGTCCAGATTGTTGGACGTTGGCACGACACAGAAACTATAACTTTATATCTCTGGAATGTCAACTGAAGGGAAACCTCAAAGAGACACCGACATTTCAACACCAACAGTAGATATCTAATCAAAGGGACAGGTCCTGTCTTTTCTTGGCAGAGGGTGATATGTGACTAAGGAAAGTGATTATTGGCAGCGCTGTAAAGACAGGGTTCACTTAAGGTTAAACATCTGGATTTGTGACCCTCTAACCCCGATGAATTGCATATATAATTTGTTAACTAAAGTAAGTCGTAAATTGAAGAGAGGCCGCAGAGCAATTCAGAAATAAGGAATAAAATCTGTGATTGTTGCTGTATGAAGCAGCAGAAATTGGGTAATGAAGTCAGTGTGTTTGTGCTTGTACAAGTTTCCTGCGTGGACGACTGTGGGATATGATGTCATTGTTAAGTATAACAAGGTGAGGTAGTGTGACAGCGAGGCACAAGCCCCTGGACTTTGGGATCGTGACTGCCAGGGCAGCTACATTATATAAACTCCAGACTGCCACCTGCTGAGCCGACGCGCTGTAATCTGGACCTGCAGATACGCTCACAAGCTCACAGGTAAGAAGCAAGAAGTGTCTTAGTTCACCTGAAAATACTGATTTGTGAATATTCTGTGCCAACCAGCTCTGTATCTTGTCATAAGATTCGAGAGCCATGAAGGTCTTTGCTGTGCTCGTCCTTGCCGTTTTCAGTGGTGAGTAAGATGTTTGATTCTAAAACAGGAACTGCACTTTAGGTGAGGGTTAAATGTGTTACTTGTCATGCTCGACTGAAACATCTCAAATTTTTCTTGCCTCCATCCAACAGGCTGCAATGCCAACCTCCTCTATGCCGATGCCCCCAAGACACAGCTGGAAGTGATGACTGATACCTTCTGGGACTATGTGTCCAAGGCCACCGAAACAGCTGAGGACACCCTCAAGACGATCAGGGTGTCTTCCCTCGGGAGGAAGGTCAGGTATGTCGTATAGGACGAGTGACTATTCGTATCAAGCGCGTGGTAACACACATGCAAACCCTCTTAACTGGACTATTTGAGAAATGTGTCTCATTGTCCGATCTCCTGTCTAGTGAACGTGTGCAGGAAAGCAGTGTCTTGGCCAGCAAGTACGCAGTCAGCGTCCAGGAGCAGCTTCCCCCTGCGGCCCAGGACCTGATCGTCAAGGTCACCACAGAGGCTGATGTACTGAGAGCGCGGGTGACCCAGGAACTGAGCACTGCCAGGGGGAAGCTGGAGCCCTACACCGAGGACATGAAGGCCCAGATCCAGCAGAGAGTGGAGCAGCTCAAGCAGGACCTGGCTCTTTATGCCGACTCCGTGGACTCCGAGGCCCTGAGGACTG
>CAAKHC010015507.1:0-20601 GCA_901007825.1 Macroramphosus scolopax | reverse complement strand
GAAAAAAATCAAGAGTGTGGAGTTTGATTGATCGATTTAGCCGGCGTTCGAAGCGTCCTGGGTTCGTTCGTCTCGCAACTGACGAGTCGCCTCGACTGAACTCAGAGGTGAACGGATCGTTTCGGGTCGTGATTCGGTTCAGGTGGTCCACCCAGAAATATCTGCTCTGTTGAAGGAATCATTTGTGACCAACAGAGAATAGCCGAGTAGCACAGACTCACTTTTTATTGTCCACTGACAATATAAAACATCGTCTAATCAGCTAATTACAATAAAAGCCCACCTATTGATCAGAGTCCATTTAATTAGGCAGGTTATCTCTCACTCTCCATCAATGAAAGGGGCATTAAGTGCTGAACATGCTTCTGAGTAATCCAAGGAGCCCGTGGAGCAACCACTTACACACCACTCAATCAATGAGGCTTGGGATTTGTGGTAAAGCCACGGACGCAGCATGAATCTGTATTTCATGAGCAAAGTCCTTGTCCAAGGTCAGCTGCTCAGATTTTGGAAAAACGAGCAGTTAAATGTGCAGTAGGTCTAAAAACCCTGAGCTGATCGGCAGCTATGTGGTTTATAAACCCTGTGTGGCTTCGAGCAGACTGACAGCTGCACGCTCCGCAGCAGGCGTGAAGGAAGGACTGAGCATCTCAATCCAATAGTAGAAAACAGCCAAACATCCAGGCCCTTTCCGTGGCAGTGGCCTGCTGATGCTACTGTGTTTATGATCTGTCTCCTCCCACCTCTTATCCCCATGCTCCACCCCCAATGGATGACAAAAAATCCCCTTTTTAATCAGCGGTGACAGAGCCTGACCTAGATTGCCTTGAGAAAGCCGCATGGTGGCTGAGGTTTAGTGAGGCCACGGGGATTCGCGATGGAGAGGAAAAGGTGCCACAAGCACGTTCAGGCCAAAATACTGGCCATGATACAGCAGAATGCATCCTGGAGCAGCGATCAGGCCGCGGGGGCCTCGTCGCTGCTGCTGCAGATGGCGACCTGGCAAGAAATAGAAAGATACTCCTGGAAATATTCATAAGCTCCAGCATGCAGGTCTGTCTGAACGGGCTGGGGGCCATTTAAAAACAGGGGTACGACCAGTTCACCGGTTTCAGCTGAGAGATGAAAGGCTCATCAGTGCTGAACCAGTTGGCCTCCGTCACCGGTGGATCGTTTTAAAAATGATGCTTCACAGCTTGAACGTTTCAGCCGCGCAGCCCCTGGACTCACAGGAGGCATCGCGGTTGAGGTTACGTTCATCTCCTTGAGTGCAACAGGCTGCCGGCTCCAGGCTGCTCAGTTAACCAGTGAACACCGAGCTGTGGGAGCCCGTTTACTAAAGCAGAGCGGAAGCTGCTGTTAACGATTCGCCACCGTTTCACGGCCACCGTTTAATTCCTTTTCTACATCAGTAACACTGATTAACAGTTTCTACAACTGAATAAGTATTTCATTATTCATTAACACCTCCTTTTTTTTTATTTACTAGTTTTGCAATAGTGGAAATGTTTTGTCTGACAAAACTTTCCAAACGTTGTCAACTTGCAATCTTATGAAACAAACGAACCCTGACCTCTTTTCTGTTAATTCCTTGCCTCATTGTTCACAAGGATCCGTCCTCCCAAAACCGAATCGCAGTGATTTGGAAAACACTCTTCTGATCTACTGCTGCTATAATCAATGCATTGTTTGGTTAAGGCCCGGAATCGGTTTGGGCGATTTAAGAGGGTTAAAGTTAGTCGTACTTCAACAAATGTTAACTGTTGGCTGGAACATTAACATTGTTCTCCCGTGTTAAAGTCTGACATTTAGTTTCATCCAACTCGACCTCCATCCACTGCACACATGAAGGTTCTCTCACAACGACGGCCCACGTCATCCTTCGTGGGTGGGCTCCATCACTTAAACATAACCACATGTTGGCTGGGCCAGTTAATGAACTTCTTGGGAAGACAGAGTCCCAGCACGTATGTTAATTTAAAATCACTGACAAGACACAGTAAAGGTAAGCTGTCGAAATCACACTGACGTGGAGGTTTCTATGAATCATATACAGAATATATACATAATACATATGATCCAGACAGACATTAGACACTCCACAGAAAAACATGCACTGGCATTTGCACAGTGTCTCTGCAATACTATCTCAGGATGAAGCAGATTGAAGGGGGGGGGGGTCGAGTCCACCGAACAACCCGGCACATGGCAGATATCTGTGAATGTTCACATCAACCTCGAGTCCGCACCCATCTGGGTTCATTTCACACCATTAGACAGTTTATCACGAGCGTCCCATTGGAGTCGTATCTACACACAAACAAACACCCAGTTCCTATCAATCATCACCAGGCAGACCGGAGACGTGATGACTGACGAGGTTCACTTAGGCGCAAATCAAATGAATAAAAGTTGGCTTTGTGGCGGTTACTAATCAATCTCTATGTTTTCCTTTGGACAAAGCCCTAAGCTCAGCACTATGCCAGCTCGCGTCCTTTCTTAATCCTTTATATGATGTGATACTCAGACTTTTTGGTGATAATTACTAATTAGCTCGGAGGCCACGGCGCCATGTTGTTGATCAGTCGGGATAATCTCCTGTTCACTGTCCTCTGCAGCTTCTCGGAACAGCCTGAGGTATCCAAGCAGGAGGCGCCTGCTGCATAATGTAAACACCTCTGGGTCATTCAGCACTAAGTAAGCTCCGGCGGACCTTTGAGCGTCCTGCCGCACATGGCAGACGGACAAAACCCACACCGCTCATTACGGTGACGCAGAGGCACGGCGGGCCGGCTGCGGAACGTTTACTGCAACACCGTTTATCATCTTGAGATGAAACAAACTGTTGTTGCTAGGCAAACTCGGCACGCAGCTTATGGTGGGGACGGAAAAACCCATTTAGAATCTAATCCTTCAAGATGACATTAACATGCGCAGAGTTTAAGTAGCTTATACAAACACCCTATTGCAGCAACTGTTCGGAGTTGCAGCATTTTAGCAGGAATGTCTTCAAGTCTCTCGAGGATCCCACCGAGACCTTCGTCAATGCGTCTGCTGCCATTAGTTTTCCTCACAAAACGGAGATAATTCTTTACTGAACTGAGGTGAAATGATGAAACACATAATTAGAAAACTCATCAGGAAGTTCACAGTTTTCTGCGGTGTATAATTTATGGCTGGCAGAGAAAACGTTGACTCTCGAGGTAACTTCCAGGCCGTTTTCTTGTCTCAGGCTTCAACAGAATAAAGGACCTTTGTGTTTCCCTCCAGCTAGACGCCGAACTGTCATTCCTAGTTTGGTAGTTTGTCTGTGTGTTTAAGAGCAAGCCGGAGAGAGAGAGAGAGAGCATGTCTGCTACAGCTGCTCCTCTGGCCTGTGTTTGCCAGCAAAACACGTCTGATGGACACCGTCTCTCATCGGTGCATGAAGCTGTAACAGCGACTCAAGTCAACACTTTTTAAGGGGAAATTAAATCAAAGTGATTTTAAGATGAATTGTTAAGATTTTTCCGTATCGTGTTTTTCCCCACTGGTTTGTTTTGTAGCTCAAGAAAAGGTGGTTGTTTTTCAAAGTCGGTGACCTTCGTGTGATGCAAATTACTCTTTTTAATATTATACAACTCCATGTAACATTACAAACACAACGGTTGTTAATGTGTGACGAAGAGGTGATCTATCAAGCAGACGCTAACGTTTGAAGACGGGTGGTGTTTATGTTGCAGCACTTCAGGAATTCTTTGGTGTGTGTGTGTTTATAGTTCCTCTTCTGTCCTGCAGCAGCGCTGCACCACTGATTTACCCGATGAAGACTCGGTGTAGCTGCGGTGAGGCGTGCGGATAGCATGCCCCTTCCAGTGGAGAAGTTTTTTTGGCCACCGCTGCCTCGACACAGATGGTATGTGGTAATGGAAAGAAACTAAGTGTGGGATTCGATCTTCCCCACAGAGGCAGAGGATCTTTTGGAGGCACAGGATGTGGAAGGCCTCAAGGTTTGTGATGTGGCGTCTGTACGGGTTTCTAGAGCAGCATATATCGTATTGTATACATCGACCTTAGTGCTGAACTTCAAGTGTTCATGAACCCATCTGCAGTGGCGTCCATAGGCCACCAGGAAACGTGCCTTGCTGAAGGACAGTGAGGGCAAGGGAGCCTGAGGAAGAGGAGCCTAACACCTCGAAATCCATCAGCGCGTTTGCATCTGTTCATGTATTTCTAATCATTATTACGCAACAGGTACGTGCACATCCATAGGGCTTTAAAAAGCAATGGCACTGATCAATTAATTAATCATCCTGTCGGTCTCCTCACACACTCTGGGACACTATATAATGTACATTACTTTAATGAAGACTCCCGAGCTGTTTAAGAGCTCCTGAGCCGGGTGGAGTTTGTGCTGTAGGAGCCAACGTCAGCCTCAAACCCCTCCCAGTGTGTCCTGACAGTATATTTATGCAGTCAGGGGTCCTGTGGGAAGAGCCAGAATTAGCAGTGGACAGTGAAAGGTCATTGAGCAGTGGGAACGGAGTTCCTGTTGACACAATCTGTCCAATCATACTTATTTCCATTGGCCTGACACCAGTGCCTACATCAGGACTCGGGGGGGTAAACACCCCAAAACAACATAAGCCCATAAGTACATGAAGTGTTTATGTTTCTAAGTTTGACGGTGTCGGCGTTCAAACACGTTCGCTCGAGAAACACTGAAATCATTTTTGAGACAACCACTTAAAAACACAAGCTCCCGGAACATCAAGTAAACGTCAGGAGCCAGAGACGTCTCGAAGGGGAGAGCAAACTTTGCGTGTGTGTGTGTTTTACTGTTGTTTGAACAGCAGCAAGCTGCAGTACAGGACAGTAAAAGCATGTGGTCAGAGCCTCCGGAGGAGTTGTTTTTCACAGGCTTTTGTGGTATGCATGTGCGTCCCAGCCCACTCAGATCCACCTCATGGCTGGCTGGTTGGCATTCCTGCCCCACTCTGTAATTACGTCTCTCCTCCAGGCCTCTCTGATCTGCTCTCCCTGCACAGCCACACTCTGACAAGGCAGGACCTGCCTCTGTCGAGAGGCGCACACTTTACACCTGGTCATTTAGCTCACACTCTAATTTTAACACACATCACCGAGCCAAAATATGCTTTGGTGACAGCAGCCAGCAAAATGGGGAAAACGGAGCTCCCGTTGAACTTTGTGTCATGAATCACGGCTACTTCTTCACCTCGTGTTGAAGCTGAAACTATGTCAAACTGAAGCGAAATAGAATAACAGACACGTGTGCATGTGAAAAAGCTGCGATTCTGTATGTTGTGAAGGAGTCGACGTGCTGAACATCACAGAGATACACGCTTGCAATCTGGGGAAGTGTGTTAGTGATACAGAACCAAGTTCTACTTGGTTGATACATCCGTCTGCAGCTGCTTTGAGGGCTGTTATGACGCATGTGAGGTTAAGATTTCTGTTCTCAGATTCGACCAACGTTTTCCTCTCTAATTTCCCTCCAACAGCTTTTTTACCACAACCCTTAAAACCCCCTTCAAACAGCCTGCACACCTCTACAGACATTATACAAATGAGATGATACGTGGGAAACCCGAAATGCATCATTTATCTTATTGATCGTGAGGTAATCTTGTGATATCCACATGATAATATTCGGGATGCATCCACATTTGACAATGTGCAAAACCTGCAGGAAACAAGCAACAGTGATCCATAACCCAAACCGGCTCTCACTCAGCGAGCAGTGTGGCTTTGTTGACGCAAACCAATGAATTATCCTAATACATTTTCAGTACGTGCAAGAAAATCGCAGAGAAATTTCAGACAATCTCTTCCATTCATGCAGCCGGGGGCACATGACATGCCTGCAGCAGAAGGATTAGGAAGATCAGCTGAGCACAACTCAATACCACATTGTTCCTTGCCGCTCACCGCTTGTTTTTCCTCCAGCTCTCTTTGCAGCTTATCGAAGGAGGACAGAGCCAAAAGCCTGCCAGAACTCGATCACTCCCGGTCCACTCTCAACTGTAAACTCATGGTGGCGGTACCAGAATGTGCAGAAAAGCCTTTAGCGGAGATGAAAGTCTTTATTTTTTTTCTTGTTTCAAACAAAGCTTTGTGACGCTTTTTCTGTAAAGCACCTCATGTTCAGGACAAGTAAACACGACTGATGGCAATTAGGAAAATCAGCTTTGAGCTCAAGATTACAGAGCACACGGACGCCTCTGTTTACAGGTCACATCTGTATCCGAGTGACAAAAGGCAGCCACACAGCACGCTGCTCGGCGGACGGTATCAGAAAGCGTTTGTGCCAGCCTGAACTCATCCTCCCTGCAGGCTTTGATTGTTTCTGCTCCACACTGATAACAAACAGCTCTGCAGACACATCTGATCTACTCCATCAAAGGCTGATGTGGCAGTCTGGACAACAAATAACAGGCAGGTCCCAGTCAAAACACACCGCTTTTATGGATCTGTGGCTTCGGTGCTCACATCACTTTACTCGTATTGTTCATCATCAAATCAAAGGGGAAAGGGTTTCACACGCTCTCTCACCTACGATGTTTCCCTTCAGAATAAACCGCTATGAGCAGTGCATACTGTAGACTAATATTGCCTTTATGTATCTCACTGCGTGCCGTCTTCTGTAGAATTCTAACTAATCCAGATTCAAAGTAAAAACTACAGTATAGCATCCACTGCATTTTCATGCAGACTTTAAGCTACCTTCTGTATACTTACACAGCAAAAAAACATGAATCATTGCAAATATGTGTCCCTTAACAGCCATTGTGTATTTACAATTTTTGCACAGCGAGCACTTTGAATGCACCTTTGAAGAGCCGCATCAGCAGCATCTCGCCTTTGAGAGAGGATTGAGCAAAGCAAAGACATTTAACCCGTGTGCGGCCTCCTCGCCACGCAAGCCGTTGTAATGGAGATTAAATAGCTTTGAGATCGGCTCACCTGGCGCTCGCATGGAAAACCCTGTGCTTGCATTATGGGGAACAAAAGAGCATGTAAATACATAGTGTTGACTCAAACTTTGCAAATATCGCTCCCGGTGCCGATGAACAAACACGTTCTGCTCTTCCTGTTTAAGCTGCCTTCAGAGTGCTTCAACATACGGATTTCTCATTTCCAATTTGATCATTGGTCATTATTTATTCATCTTAAACAGTGACTTCCTGCGGACCGATTCTCCATCCCTTCCTTCGGCAGCAGCTTTCATCAAACTGTCAGATGCCCGACAGATCTGGTGTTATCTGCATTTTCGGTGAAGCATTTTGAGTGTGGCTCACCTATATAGAGTGAGGAGTCTTTCTTCTTCACATGATCGTCGATGTAGGACACGCCCAGGGGCTGCACAGGTGTAGCTCCGATGCCCAGCAGGACCTGAGCTCCGATCAGCAGCAGGTACATCATGTTGGTGTTGGCCTTGTTGGCGCACACCGTGTCCTCAGCCGACTGGGCGTTGCTGGTGTTGGAGCACACGTCCCTACCCATGTCAGTCCTCCTCATTTCCCCTATCTCATACTGTTTTGTTAGGAACTCAGGGAGAGCAGAGAGAAGGGCGCCAAGCGCCATGACGATGCCCCCGCAGCCAATGAGACGAGGTCGATGTGCTTTGGCCCCGAAGTAGCTGACAAACAGGATCAGGGCCAGGTTGCCTATCTCGAAGCTGCTGGCGATCACCCCGACATCGGCACTTTGCAGGTTGAACCGCCGCTCCAGGGTCGTCAGCACGCTCACCTGAAAACAGCAGGACATATAAGACAACTTTAGAGAAGAATGAGGCTGGAGGAAAAAAAACAAGAGTATGACTGAGATACAAAACCAGAAATGTGGGAATCTAATATTAACAGCTGGCAAAGAAAAGTCACGGTATGTCTTTTGATCATTTCCAACTTCCCTTGTGTTTTCATCATCAGCCGTGCTATTTTCAACTGTGACTTTCCAATGGAAAATCTTGGGCTGTTCAGATGTTCCAGTTTGGCTCCTCCCTAACAACAAGGCCTCTGTTTCTGATTAGTTGGACATAGGAACATTTACTTCCATGGCTTGTAGCGGGAACAACTCATCACGACCTTGTCTCCCTTTCACCAGCTGTCATCCATGGAGGAGTCAGAGCCCAGGAACTACCGGCGGTAGCAAACGAGGTAAACCGGGTTCCGAGAAGAACAGTCGGTTTTGATCTAATACAGCTGCTTGAAAGGAATTCAGTCATTAAGTACAGAACTGGAGTTCATATTCTGCTGTGTAAATCGTATTTCAGAGTAAAGCCTGGACCTGATACACCAGGACCTGGAGAACCTCCACAGACCCATGTGAACTACAGCGTTACATACAAATAGTTTCAGGCTATTTTCAGATTTGCCCCAAACTGTCCTTAAAAAGGCATCACAGTTTTCCATTCCCTGACTGGCTCAGTTTAAGAGGTTTGATATCACGCCTACACAAACATCCTTTTGTGTGACATAGAAATGACCTTTGAAGTTCTTTGTGGCCAAATGTGGTCGCCTGCTAAACAGAAACTACTTTCGTCTGTGAGAGAACGTTCAGATAAACAATTCCCACTCAGATCCCAAACTGGATTGAGCTCTGTAATACTCTGGAGAAATTAGGGTTGGAAAATTCCGGGAATTTTCCAAGTTGGAAAGTTACCATGGGTTACCATAAGTTTTGATGATATTATTTGGAAATGTATTTAACAAATTTGATGTATGGTACTAATGTTTAACCTACAAATATCATAATGTATTCATACAGTAGTAGCTAGCTGATAAGTTAGATGCCAAATAAGCTAAAGCTAGCATAGCTACCTCAAATCTGATGCGTTTTTTTCTGCCTCCTGCAAGATGTTTATCAATTGTGAAATATTTTGAAGATCATTCCAGTTGTTTAGCTAGGCTAACTATTTATACAGCAGATGTTCATGCCATCTCATTAGTATTCTTACTGTTATCCTCTTCTACAGAAAAATCTCCAAAATTCCCCAGCTTAACTTCCCATGGTAATTTACCGGAAATTTTCCACCCCTTTGCAACCCTAGGAGAAATACAGTTTTACATTCTCTGTGTGAGTTTTATTTTTTTTATATGTCTTCACAAATGTCAAAATGTAAATTGTAATTGAAGATCTCTAACTTTGTTTCCGTCCCCGGCGGATGCCTCGTATCAAAGTGTTCATTACATCATCTACCTGAGCACACCCTTCGACATTCCTCACCTGGAATGAATGAATTTGTTGTGGCCTGAAGATTTAATGTGCAAAAGAAGATGAGGATGTGTCATTAGGGTCAAAAAACAAATGCTTTGTCATCTGGGATTCTTAAAGGTTGTCGTCAGTGACTTTTAAAAGGCAAAAGTGACAGCAGGTCATACTTGCAGCTGCTGTGAACACAACCGCAGCGCCTCCTTCACTGTAGATCACAGCACAGGGAGGATAATTGGTGGGAGCGGTTCGTGCCGGAGTCCTCCGGCAAAGTTGAGTAGATGGAAAACTTCAGAATGAGTCACGACGTTTCTTCCACTTCAGCTGCACATTCTCACAAATGCGAACGCACTGGACGGGCTACATTTATGCCTGGCTGGCTCCGCCCGGCCGGGATCTGATCGCAGCATTGTCTCATCCTGTTCTTAGAAACGATGCCCGGCCTTAACAACCTGTTGACACTACGGATTTAGCTCGGTACAGTGACCAACACTGACTGCCACATTGCGCTGGACAGGAAGCGGAGCCGTCATCCAATCCGATCAGATCCCGTCTCGGCCTGAGCAGGTGATGTGACTGACAGCCTCTGCTCTCGGCTCATCGGTGGAAACAGTCTGGATGAGTTCGGCTTTTCGTCTCCAGGTTCAACATGTTTGCGCACTCACGCTCTGACTTTGACCAGGCAGCCTTCCAGGAAGATGAA
This sequence comes from Macroramphosus scolopax, assembly GCA_901007825.1. Classification (NCBI taxonomy): domain Eukaryota; kingdom Metazoa; phylum Chordata; class Actinopteri; order Syngnathiformes; family Centriscidae; genus Macroramphosus; species Macroramphosus scolopax. Next base: position 10,688 of record CAAKHC010015507.1, on the reverse strand, counting down.
AACCATCATAAATTATATAGGAAAGAAACAGAGCGGTTAGCATATGAGTCAGTGGTCACAGCCAACGTTTGTCTACCGAACAACCTCAACAGGAGAAATGTTTAATTTGTTGCCTGGCAACTAAATAAACCTTGTGACATCCCATAACCTAACACAGGAACGAGTCTTGACGGAGCGCAGGGAGGTCCAACTTCCACAGGAATGAGGCAGCTTGTTTTCAGGGTGACAGGCTCTCTGTACTGTCAGCAGGCAGGAACGAGCTGCTCGCTGCTGAAACTCACTTCAGCACATTAAGCTTCAGCATTGACACGAAAGTGCTGAAACGGTGCCATTTGTGAGGGCACGGCAGCTGTTTATGAGCGACGCCTCGGCTATTTTGAATCATTTACATTGTGTTTTATGAGGTGCAAACCGCTGAAGGTTGAATGGAGGTAAACGAAAGGTACATTCTGAACATGCCATCTCAAATAGTTGTTTAATTTCAATCTAAAAGAATATAGCGACTGTAGTGGAATACAAACAATTTGAAATATATAAATCTTAACAAAAGCATTTGTCACGAAAACGCTAACACATTTTTATCAGCCAATATCGGCCTTGCACCTACAGTATTATCACATTAGCAAACTTATAAAATCGATATTCTATTCATGACATACATGATCATTTTGTAGGAAGCCATCTATTGAAATTAGTTCCACTATGACAAGATTAAAATGCTGTTCATGAGAGGTCGGCAGCCTCTTAGCGGCGCCCGTGGAGCAGTTTGGTTAGATGTGTTGCTCAAGGACGCCTCAGCTGGGAATGTTTGAGGAGGGGAAAGTGCTGGTCCTTCGCTCACTTCACATTTTCCGTCTGGTCCTCGGGTTTGAACAGGTGACCTTTTGGTACCACGCCCGCTTTTTCAACCTTTTGACCCCGAACCTGCATGTACATGTTGCTGACAGTACTTACGTATATACTTATCGTCTGATATATTGACATTGGATTTGTTTACTCTACTATGGTTCCACAATCGGTCCGGCTCTAATTCATAAGAGGCATCAGACATAAGTTCCTCTGTGGTGATTCAGTGCGGTCGCAGTGTGGCAGGTTTGCTGAGCTGAGACCAACACAGCTCAGGTGTTCGTTACATTTTGCAGCTCGAGCTCTGAAGTGTCAGATTTGTTTTCTTATCAGGGATGTGTTACGATAACCAGCCGAGCTGACGCCCTCATGTGCTGTGGACACAGAAGTTGCAAAGTAGGTGAACTTTAGGAGTTCGGCACCGCTAGTTTTAACATGTTTGCCCTCATTTGGCACATTTTGGAGTCCTTTAAAAAGTATTTAAAATGCATGAACAAGGCAGCTTCAACCACTGTACTGGGAAGGGCGGTGAATCTGATCGACCTCGCGAGGTGACAACACACACACGGAGGTTCCTATCCGTCATCTCTTTGCTTTATCACAACAGGAGCTGCATGATTGATAACTCATCAACAACAAATCAGAGAGCACTGACAATGTGGATTTTTAGGAAGTGAGATAAAGCTAAATAAACCGAGGACCTATTCTTATATTGGTATTGGTGTGTTGGAGTTAGGCTGCTAAATCAGGTCGCCCAGCATGCTGCTAAGTGTCTTGTACTAATGATCAGCTCACAGATAACAAACAGGGCATGATAGCTGGGTTTGGTCCCTACACTCCAAGCAAGTACTCTTTAAGTCCCATCATCCAATTACAGATACCAGAGTAGCTCAAGTAGGTCGACACCATTTCACCAGATTGTCAGTGGCGGTGTAAACAAAGTTCCATGTAAAGTAGCTCTGTTGAGCAGATGAACAATAGCAAGCCGGAGTTTGTCTTAGTAAATGATCCCGAACTCCACCTCAAGCTTCGGGTTTATTGTTTAAACTGGCATGTGTGAACAGGTGCCGCAAAAAGCAGAACAAAAAAAAAAATCGAAAGAGTTGTATTCAGAAATAAATGAGAAGAGGAAGAAGGTCTTTGGTTAGGAAACCGCCAGCGGGCTGTCAGTGCTCTCATCTGCTGGATGCTTGTTGCTCAGCAGGTCCACTCACAGGAGAAAGGATGTTCCACTCTAAATATGGCCAAGGCATCGAGAGTTTATAGTCTATATGTCAAGCGTGCAGTGGAAACCGCCTCTCGGAGAATAAACACTGCTAATGTTGAAACTAGACTTTCACAGCTGTTGCCTGAGGCTGCTGGAGATGCTTGGAGGAAGAATTCCAGGAGCCTTTTTGTCCCGTAAAAGCCTTTTCCTGCTTCGAGGTTCTACGTGGTTGTCTGGTAGTCGTAAAAAAAAGTAAATAAAATAAAAATAACAACAGGAACATGCTTGACCTTGAATGACATTTTGGGTAAAAAAATCAGCATCACTGAATTCTCCTCACAAGCTTTAAGGTCACTCAGTGGAAGGTTGATTAAAAAGTGTCTCAATCTGAGTGAATCATTCAAAGTAAAGTAAACACGCATGCAGCAGGATGTTTTCCCCACACAAAAGATAAACAATGGCAGAGTTGAGCAGCATTAAATCTGTTCTGCAGCTGTACTTTACCAGCTTTTTATTCCACGTCTGCTGCACATTAGTTATCTGCGGAAACACACGCACACCGTGCAGGGCTGGAGTTGCACTCACCAGGTATGCTCCGACGGTGCCTTGTGCCAACATGAGGGCGCATTCCGATATGAGAAATATCTTGATATTTGAGAAGCATGAAGAGTTTTTGCGGGGGGTGTCTCCCTCCAGCATGTCCCCGCTGCTCCTGTCCGAGTCCCGGTGCTTCTTCACCTGCATCCTCCCTCTAGTTTAAACCGCAGCGCCAAGAGAAACCGAAACACAGGAGGGTGACCGCGGGCAAAGTAGTGTTTCCTTCTTCCCATAAAGACTACATTCGCCCCTTGTTTGAAACGAGTCGGTAACGTGTCCTCTTACATCTGACAAGCTACGAAACACACACATCCAAACTCCGCGGGTGTCTGTCGCTAAACATCGCTTCCCCGTCGAGGCGCGTGGACACGTGAGCTCCCTGAAGGTGTTCGCGGAGGAACAAGTGGACGCAGATCTCCGCCTAATCGCATGTTTCCCTCCGCGTGTTGTGTTTGGTTTTTTTTATCGGCAGTTTCGAGGCTCCATCTCGCCCTGTAACTCCGGACTGCTCCGGTCCTTTCACGATGACTGCTCCCTGTGTGTGTGCGCTCCCTCCGCCCTCTCTCTCCTCCTCTGTACGCACATGCCCGGCGCCCTGGAGGCGCTGTGGCAGCGAGGCGGCTCAACTTGACTTCTTCGTCTTGGAAAAAAAAAAAATCACAACAGCTGTCCTGTGGGGCCCCGAGAGAGGGAGGCGGGTTTAAAGTGCTTTACTGATGTTTTTCAACCTATAATTTCCCCTTAAAATCTATGTTTGTGACGTGTGTTTAACCATCAAATTATTTATTATTACTATTTTCTAGGTTCATCTATTATTGTTTTAGTCAGAAATGCACTAATCACAAGTTTCCATGTCTTTTTTTTTTCCAAACTTAACAAAACCTCAAAAGATATTTAGTTTACTGTCATAAAGTCACACAAGCTGTAACAAATAACTTTTTGCCAGTTTTGATTAAACACTTATATTTATGAATCTGCCTTTTCTGATACCAGGTGTTGGATATTGGTGGATATCAAGGGACCGATCTGATACCAGAGTTTAATTAATAAGCTTTATGCCGCATTGTGTTTATGTGAAGGAGATTCAGATCAAGTGATTCTGGCTTCAGTGAACCTCCATCTCTCTCTTAATTATTATGCAGTTCTGCACAAGCAGAGCTGCGTCAGGTTGTGTTTCATTAGTGCTCGATCATTTCACCAATAAAATATCAGAAACATTGTCCGGTCTACTTTCCTCATTTGACAGGAGTATCAGTACAAAACCAGCAGATATTAGCTAGAAGCTAAAGTTGTTAAATATTTGCCTCGTTAGCTGAATGTTTTAATTCTTATTGCAAAAATTCTCATCAAGATTGATGCAGCTCTTCTTCTTCTTTAACAATGCAAAGGTGGAGACGTGGCAGGAGCACACATACTTCTGGGTTGTCATGTTGTCAGCATGCCTGGGGTCGAGGTGGTGCAGTGACGATGGAGTATGTAGCCACATAATGTGTTGATGACGGTCTGGAGCCCAAACAAGATGATTGTGTAAAGGCTTGGAGGGTTACAGCCGTCTGCGGCAGCAGCAGCAGAAGCATTAAACCATGTAAAGGTCAAAGAGATGAGCTGGAAATCAATGAACTTTAAATAAGATTTTAAACCAAACAGGCTCTTTAAAAGACTTCAGCATGGTGTATGTAGTTTACAGTGTTGAGACCCAAGAGTACCCAGTAGCCATTACTGCATTATTACATGAGTACCAGCAATCTTTACTATCTAATTACACAACCACCCTGCTGTTCTTACTACATTATTACATCGATACTTGGTCGTCCTTACTGCAATATTACATGAGTACCTAGTAGCCCTTGCTACTTTGTTGGATGTTTAGTCAGCAGTCATTACCACATAATTACATGAATAACAAGTTGTCATTACTACCTAATTACACAAACACACATTAGTCGTTAACACACTGTGACACAAGTTATCAGTAGTCATCACAACATTATCGCATAAATACTCAGTAGTCGTTACTATCTAATTACTAGATATCTATGTGTTGTTTTAGCCCTCTGGGTGTGTGTGTGTGTTGTGAGAATGTGAACCTGCAGACACCTCCTGTCGTACGAACTACCACGGACGTGGGTTTGAGTAGTTTGGCAGGTTTTTAAAATCTGTCAGTCTGCCTTTTGGGACAGATTTGATCGCGGCGATAGCGTCACAACCGTGCGAGATCACAGTCGTAAAGCTTGCGTGTTGTGTAGCTGAGCTCGAACTCAAGGCCGAGTTTTGAGAATGTGGTTGGTCGGAGTCTGTGCTCTGTTTAATTGGGTCTCTGAGTCAAACACAGCAGATATAAAACTGTTTCCGTCACATTGTTTGCTGATGTGTGCGATCATAAAGCTGGCTGTGTGTGTGTTTGTGTGTGTGTGTCTGTGTGTCTGTGTGTCTGTGTGTGTGAATGCAGCTCTGTTTACATACAGTAGATGCCCAGGAAAAATGAGTCAGGTGGTGGTAATGGGCGGAGATGGCTCGGATCAGCGCCAGGAATGTTGGAATAGAAAAGCCTGCGTAGTATTGTTCTGCCTGCTGAAACAACTGCTATTTATAGGATTTGGAAAAGGGTGGATTGTGGAAAAGAGGCCCCACCCGTCTGCTGGGAGACACTGGCAAGGTGGAGAAGTCCAACAGGGAAACAGTATAAACAATGCTGTGAACTAACGTTTCCTTTTAGAGGAAGAAGTGACTGCACGACCAGTTTCACCATCTCATAAGTAAAACTTTTCCACAAACCTTCTTCTCAACATCACTGCACTGTATTTATGTACTTTATTTACTTTACTTTTTATTGACTCCAATGCATCGATTCAGCATGTTAAATGTTCAGATTATTATAGATAAGAGAATAAAAGTTGATGTCCCACATTGATAGTATAACGTAATGCTAAGCTAACTCTTCATGTAAAGACATGCTGCCTGGTTTTTCATTGGTTTCATTGTGTCTTTTTTCCAATTCATATTTTCCACGAGATGATCCCCTTCATTACGGTCATAATTATTTGTTTTTGTAGTAACGGGTAATCACGCCTGAAAATAGTTTACGTTCTTTCAACTGACTACACAGAGAAAAAGACTGCTGCTGGTTTTTCAGTGACTTCCCCTGCATGTTCAGGCAGGGCCAGCTTCCCCCTCCTCTGCAGGCCCAGAGCTGTCTCCTTCAAGCCTGGCCATCCTAGCCAGCCTGGCCTCAGGCGCTCTGCCATCACCCAGCAATGCAGCACTGCTGAGCTGGAATTTCACCTGGAGGGAACAACTTCTGCAGAGGACGGTGTTCACTATTACTCTTATATATACTGCAGGAAACGATCAGCGGAAAGCCCCCAATATGATTCTTGCAGTGTTCAGTCTCCCTAAAATAACTCAGTTCATAATGAGCCAAATTTTAAGATGCTGCAGCGGTTTGAAAGGAGACATGTGTGTTAGGTTTGATTGTGCTTTTAACTGCATTCATATGGCTGCACTTATAACCGCAGTAAGAGATCAGTTCTCCGTCTTCACGCCCTTCATCGTCGAGTAGTGAAGATACACCTCAAACTGTATTTCTTCTCAGACGTCTGCAAAGATCCTCGCGGCGAGTACATACTGCATGATTATATGGACAGTCAAATGGCATTTGCAGCTTCAATGGAGAGTTACTAAAATGTCACGAGGCACTTTTTGTGATTATGTCCCGTCTAAATATAGTCTACCGCATTCTGTTCTACATTTTAAACCTTTTCATGCTGCCTCTCTATTTTTACACCGGTATCAATAGAGAGGCCACCGTGTGGCTTTTAAAGTAGAGCGATATCACTTGCACTGCTGGGGAGTGTTTCAAACATATAAAGCAACATGGTCTAGTGTCTTCACCAGGGTAAATAAAGCCATGTGACCTGCGCTTCTTTCCAGATGAAACCTCGCCTCATGGAGTTGAAGAACCTGCTGTTCATTCAGATTTCATGCAAATAATCTCCTGGAACCTGTGTGGTTTAAAAATATATCTAAGTTCCACAGAAAAGCTGCTCCACCCAGCAGAGTGGATGTTCTCAGAAGCACAGGTGCATTGGTTGACTCCTTCGTGAGGACATTGTGGTCCAACCTTGAACAAGGAGAAAACTACAAAGTTGCTAAAACCAGACGGACGCGTTGGATACACAAAGAGCCAGCGATGACCTAATGTGAGCCGGCTGAGCTTCGGGGAAAAAAACACACACAAAACGTTTTGAGTTTCACGTTGGGTGAGATGGAAACAATATCTGGACAGAATGGATCATCTAAGGTGGCTGAGACATTTCAGGCAGACCCTGTTGCTTTTCATCTTCTCTTCTTGTTTTTCATGTTCATGCAGCGTAATCCTCCAGGCCCAGAAACACCAGAATTGGCAGATGGGTTGGAAATTCCCAAAAATTGCTCAGGCACATATAATGACACACGTTGGTCGGGGAAATTGTGCTGCATCATTCTGTAATGAAGCGACACAGTTTTAGAGTTCTCGGTTTAATCTCAATCGTATAAAAATCCTCGTCAATCAAAATTGACCGAAGCAGAAGTAACCAAACTTAGTTCACAGGATCAGACAGGCCGGAGCTTCGCCGGGCGGTCTTGGGATAGTCGGCCAATAGGTGGCGCTATAACATTGAAATTGTGATATCTCGTATGGTTTTGATAACTGAACTAATCTTTCTGCCACATTTATCAGCGGATGATGTCAACAGTGACTCTCCAAATGATGGAGGTTAATGACATCGTGGACAGGGAGTATAAAATCGTAGAGCAAATGGCCTGAAGGTGGCGGTACAGTAGATAAAGAATGCTTGCACAGTATGAGTCAGACAATAAGTCGGGCACGAGGTGTTTGCCTCAGAATTTTACTTTCAGCCCCGAAGCAGCAATATGATCTGATGATATGCAAACTTCAAAGGAAAATATCCCACAGTCTTATCAGTCTTATGTAAAATAAGTATGTTTGCGTTTAGCATTGTTAAAAGTAAATTTAGGTAATGATAAGTCCGTCTGTGTTGACCGAGAACAAACATAGACTGCTGATCTATTTGGTTTTGGGTTTCCTGGCTCCTATATATTTGTTCTTAAAGCCCAACCTACGCTGGAAGTTTGAACAAACTAATGTTGATATTTGAGAGTTTAGAAAAAGTCAAATATTTACATATTTGTCCCAAAATAAACTATGTAATGAGGACACTTTTTCAAGCTTACTTCAATAATATGTTCTAATTTGCTGTACTTTGAAAGAAGAAAGAAATTCTGCATAATTGTTAATTGTCATCGACTTCTATTGAGACAAGGAGGCCTTATAAAGTCGTTATGTTCAAATACGATGAATCAAACCACTGGTGCACAAACATATCATCGTCTTTACTTGTTTGCCTCTTTGTTAATTTACCCTCTGCGAAGAGCAACGTTTTTTTTAAAGGCCTCACACGATCGTTCTTTTTTCCGTCATCAAATGGTCGTTTGTTAGCTTTTGATCAAAGGCTCGGCTACGTTTCAGTCAAGTAAAGCATGAGAAGGCCGTGTAAGTTCATTTTGCGCGGCTGCTCAACGTCTCACATCAGTTACAGACGAAATGCTTGACATTCCGTTCTCTTTCCACCAAGTAATAGCAAAGTGCGGTGACTCGGATCATCGTGGAGTCTATTGATAGAGAGTAGCGCTCCCCACTCTGGTGCCAGCAACCCGGGACTTTACACATTGCAGTTTTTTTGTGACTTGTTATCCAACATGAACTGATACCAATACAGCTGTGGTAGGCGATTATACGTCTTACATTGGTTTAGTTAATTTATCAAAGGTCTCAATAGTCCAAAGTAATATTCTGTTCATCATCGGCATCACCATGAGTTTATAGTACAGTTGTGTTAAAGTAAGTGATAAAGTAACAAAGAGACCGATAGTTTAGTGTAGAAAACAATATGTTCAATAGGTTTGTTTTGTCACGTGACTCAGGCCTACAATCCGTTTAATTAAAACCTTCTTGCTCGGCTTGAAGTGGCGACTATGGAGGAAGAGGCTCATGAATCAAAAGCCGCCACTGTGGGCTTACAGAGGAAGTTAAGCAAAGTTTTGTTTAAGATGGAGGGGATTTCCGCGTGGTGGGGTTCGACGGCCTCCATGACGAGAAACAGAAACCGGCGCTTCATCTGCACTTTCGTCTTGGAATCGCGGCAGCAGAGCAGTTTCTTCACTCAGCAGACTTTCCCTTTAAAAGAGGGATATTTTATTTTTTTTTAGTCGCTGACATTTTGATTGTCAGTGTTTGGCACGAGGTGGGCTGATAATTCACGTCGAAACAGCTGACTAATTGGGCACCACATTCAAAAGGCCCTTTGTCACTGGAGGCTGTCCGGCGTTAAGATGATTTCATGCAACTGAAGAGACGATTCTCTCGCAAATTGTGCTCAGCAAAGGGCAACGTATTCATTGGATGTCGCTGACCTCACTGATAGCATTCGTCTTCCTTCTGACATTGTTTTATGCAGCGTTGGTTAGAATATCTATGTAATGATATCTTTACTACAGCATTTAAAGGGATATACTCGCTTGTTGATATTCTAACTTAAACATATTGTATGTTTTCAATGCATTCCTGTTTTAAAACAGGGTCAAACTAAATGATGCTCTCTTTCTCTGACCCTCTCGTGTTGAACATGCAGCACATTTACATACAGGCAAATGTAATCAAATAAACAGGAAGCCTCTGGTCGGTGGTGCCTTCCTGCTTCCACACGACATCCAGAGAGTGATTGGATCTGCAATGACATTACAATTTCTTTCGATAGAATCCTAAAATAGGATCTGATACATCATTGTTTCAAAATGCTCCTCCTGATGTTGTTGCAGCAGCCAGTAAATCATGAACTGTTCCTCAGCTTACACCTGATTATTATATTATAATTGACTTTAAAAGCATCAACAGCCATGTCGCTATCTGATGCCATAACACGGTCTACACTTTAATTTATTTCTTTTGATAAACTGGCTTTGATTGTCTTGGAGACACAACAAAGTGCATGTTTAGTCTCTCTGTCGATAATTACACTGGAAGTCATACAGGTGAGGGGTGAGTGTCTCTCTCCTCTGCTGGAGGCACAAACTGAGGTGCTACTTACCGTACACGGGAGTGAAGGAGAGGACATTATGGGAAACCCTGAAAAGCCCTCAGAAGCATTACAAGCCACTTACCATGTTTATACCATGAAATATTCAGGCAGCACTTTTCACGGGAAGCACATTTAAACTCAACCACACTAAAAGTAACATGCGAACATATGGTGGCTGAGCCGCAGTGTGACAGCAGCCGAGATGTTTTTATTACAGAGAACCGTTCAATCGCATTCTTATATGATTTAGTAGATTGAATATATTTCATTTCTGCACCAACAACGACTCCAACGTGTTGTGATTATCAGCCTAACGTGCAATTAATTAAACAGATACACACTATACTACTAATTCAGTGCCGATGCTGGCGAAGACAGGGGAGGACTTATTTCAGTCTCTGCACTCGAAAAGTGACGTGCACTGATCTTTCTTCCTCATCCTGTAATTCTAAGGGTTCTAGTCTGAAAGCTTCCTTCCTGTCTGGGAAATGACATGCTAATGGCTCGCTCTTCCCTCCTCTCCAGTCCCAGATCACAGCTGTCTAATGAGAGCTTCAGTGTATAAGTGGCCACTGATGATGGATGCCTTTAGTTTTATCAGCTGCGAGCAACCGATATCAGCGGTCCTGAAGAAATTATCTTTGTGCTCTCGAGTGAAATGCCTCATCTGTCTTTGTCTACGTACGTCCAAATATAGATCTCTGCTCTGCGTCTTTTGGCAGAAAATATTCTTGTTTGAAATCTCACCGTTGTGCTTGCAGTCTAATATACTGTGTGCACGTTTTAAATCTACACTAATCAATATTGTTCCCATCATCACTGGATTCAAGGACCGTGCGTTGTGTAGACGATCGCTCATTTTGTTACAAACACCCAGTGAAATATAACCCAACTGCACT
>CAAKHC010015501.1:7500-11592 GCA_901007825.1 Macroramphosus scolopax | reverse complement strand
CAGGCTCTCATAGTGTGGTTTACTAATTCATTTGCATATTTACGGCTGGACTACTAGAGACACCCCCCCCCCCACACACACACACACACACACACACACACACCCTGAAATCCCTCCACTGGCTCCCCGTCCCTTTCAGAATTGAATACAAGGTCTCCCTCCTCACCCACCAGTGCATCCATGGTCCCGCCCCCCTTTACCTACAGGAACTCCTCACCCCCCAAACCTCCTCACGCACCCTCCGTTCTGCAACCACACACACTCTCCAACCCCCCAGAACAAACCTCCACAGCAGGGGTGACTGTGGAGGGCCCCTCCCTGACCATCTGAGGGCCCCACAGTCTGCAGATGTTTTCAACAACACCTTAAAACGTATCTTTTATATCGGTTCCCCTTGTTTTAACGATTTTTATTTTTAATTGTGCCAATTTTACTCCGTAGCATTTTGAGATTGTTGAAATATAAAGTGCATTACAAATAGAATGTATTATTATTATTATTATTATTATTATTATTATTATTATTATTATTATTATTATTATTATTATTATTATTATTTAAACATGAAGCGTCTGTAACCTTTAACACCGATCGGACTCCTTGTGACTTCCTGTTGACTCTGACTTTGTTTCCAGCCTGAACAAACCGAGGTGCGTCGCCTTCACTGAAGACCGCAGCAGCTCCAACACGCTCGTCCCACTGGGACCCTCCTCCTCCTCCTCCTCCTCCTCCTCTTCCTCCTCTTCTTCTTCTTCTTCGTCTGCATCAAACTGCCGGCAGCCGTTTCCCAGCACAGAGAAAGAACCTCAGCCAATCAGCAGTCAGGCGGCAGTCAGCAGGGCGGCTCAGCCGACGGTTCACTACTACTGGGGGGTTCCCTTCTGTCCGCGAGGCCTGGACGCAGACACCTACACACAGGTGGGCACATGAGACTCCTTCTGAAAGATGTAAATGTTCAAATTTACGAGTAACACTTTAGTTGGACATGTCGCTGATCGAACATTCGCCGGTCAACATCCCGAAACCATCACAGCAGCGTGTCTGTCCGGAGACGTCTTTAGACCCTGAGTGGACGAGTGATGACGAATTAGTTACTGATGGATGAATCCAAGACAAAACACAAACTATAGAAGTGCATGACATAGAATCTGTCCCTCTGTCCAGGTGATCGTGGCTCAGATGGAAGTGTACGAGAAGAGTCTGAAGCAGGCTCAGAGGCGTCTGCTGAGGAAGGCGGAGTGGGGCGGGGCCGTCCTGCCGCGGCCGGAGGTATGACAGAGATGTGATGTCACGACGGACTCGTTTCCTTCCATCGATTCGAAACAAATTCTTTAGATTATTGTGAGATGAAACAGTTCTCAAAGTGAAAACGATGTTTATTGTTGCTGACAGGGCCGGCCCCAGCCTTTTGGGGGCCCTAAGCAGAATTTAATTCAAACCTTTTGAGGCCCCTCCCACCACCGGAGTCACCTGTGCTTGATGATTATTGACACAAACAGGACACCATGTCACATTATAAATTACATTATTACAAGAATGGATTGTGAACTACTGTCCTTCTGGACAAAGATGCATAAAGACCCCCCTCCTCCAGTCTGTGCAAAAGTGGGTGTAAATGGGGGAGTGGGGTGGCTGCTGGTGGCCGGGGGGCTCCAGGGGGCTCCGGGTGGCCAGGGGGCTCCGGGTGGCCAGGGGGCTCCTGGTGGCCCCTTAGTTCGCTGCCTCGGGCCGGCCCTGGTTGCTGAAAAAGTTTCTTCTTCTTCAAACACACCTGAACTCAACTCATAACAAGCTTCTTTTAATTTTCCTAGAAATCCCCTTCACCCGAATCTCCGGCTGAATCACCTCGACAGCTCGTTCCTCGAAGGTAAAAACCTTCTTCTTCTTCTTCTTCTTCTTCTTCTTCTGCTTCAGTTCCTGTTAAAGTTGATCAAACAGTTTCACATCTGGAATCACACGACGTCTCACTGATGCACATCTGCTCAACGTAGTGAAGACGTGTTTCTGGTCGGTTCTCTGTGGTGAACGTCTGTTGATGTCCACATGTCTTCAGACGAGGCCTCAGACTGAGAGACAAACCACTGAGTGAAGGAGCTGAAAGTCCTGCGGCCGAGATCGAGGAGGAAGAGGACAAGATGGATGAAGAGGAAGAGAAGGAAAGAGGGAAGGAGGGTGAAGAGGGAGTTCAGGACGACACTGATGACTGTGAAGTTTGTCCAGGTACTGAAACACTTTGTTTTATTATTCAGATAACACATTCTTCGAGTGGATCTTCAAATGGATATAAAACATTTAGTTTAATTTGTTTTTAACTACGTTTCCCAGAATGCCCTGCAAAGTCTTCAGAGATATCAGATAAATCCTTTATTAGTCTCACGACGGAGAAATTTACATTTTTACAGCAGCAAAGAGACAGTGAACACATTAAAGAGCATTTAGCAAAAACTGAAGTAATAAGTCAAATAAGTAAGTAAGTAAGTAAGTAAGTACGCTTTGTTTGGAAATCAGAATTGCACATTGTTGTTGCACATAAGTTATGGGAGGTGAATTAGCTCCAGTAAATATATATAAAATATATATATTATAACATCTTCTTTGTGTCAACAATAACAAACTATTCAATGAATAAAGTTCAGTTAAAAACTTCTCTCTGATGTTTGAGTTTATTTTCATTATTGGAGCTGTTTACGTGTTTCAGAGACTCAACTGACCGACGACCGCACACAAGATCTGAAGACGGCCGGCGACGCTGAGGTGAGCGGCGGCGGTGCAGAGGATTCCACACGATGTGAGTTAAAGGAGGGAAAACAACAACGAGGAGAGTCAACCTTGTGTTTCGTGTCTCTGTTACAATCAGCAGCCTGAAAGTCCAGAGCGGCCTGAAGTCGAGATTATTGTCCAAGAAGGTCTGGACGAGGTTCAGCAGGAGGAGACGGAGGACATGGAGGTGGACGGTGAGGCTGCAGCTCAGTGACCAGAACCAGAATCCCTTCATCCCTTCGGTGGGTCTGTGGTTTGAGTTTGAAGATTGTTTGTTACCATTTTCAGGCACGGACGACGGAGAGACGCAGGGAGACGAGCCCGTCGGCAGCCGGGTCGGAGGACAAACAGAGGAGGAGGAAGAGGATCGGGGGGATCCAGAGGTGGAGGAGAGCAAGAGGACGCAGTTGCAAAGGTCGATGTCTCCTGAACTGGATCCGGTCGCCGTCTCTCAGAGCCCCAAAACCAACGTGGAGTGTCCCATGTGTCAGGGACGCTTCCCTGCAGCCCAGATCGAGATGCACGCAGCGTACTGCGATGGAGAGGTGGCCATCGTCCACGAGAGGAGGCCGGCAGCTGAATGCTTCCAAGGTGAAGGAACCTGCATGCGGCACCAAGTCAAACACTGGACTGACTGATAATCGATCGCTGCTCCCTAATGCAGCGGTGCTGCTCTCTAGTGGAGATTATCAGAACAACACAGGCCAAACAATCAAAAACGTTCCAATCAGATGGAAAATAGTTAAAACTATAAATCTGCCAGCAGAATGAAAGTCTGACACAACAGAGAGCATGAAAACATCTGTTTCAGTTTAAATGGTGGTGGTGGCGGTGGCGGTGGCGGTGGCGGTGGTGGTGTTTCAGTTACCGTGTCTCCTCTGCAGCCCTGCTGGACAACAGTTGTTATTGCGTCTGAGATCTGTTGACCTGTTCCTGTTCTGTTCACAGCGTCTCTGCAGCCTCGTAGAAAGAGAACGAGGAGAGCAGCTGAGGAGACGAGCAAAGCCTCCGACACTGGCAAGTACGTAGACACAAGCTCAGATTTCACAGCGGACGCTCTGTTTCCTCACGGATCCGTTCATGTAGTATTTCTGTCTCTGCTGCACAGAACCCACGAGAGGTGTTACGTCTGTCAGACAGCTGTTCCTCTGAGGGACTACAAGCGACACACGGAGCTCTGCATCCAGCGGCACGCGACGAAGACGGCGGCGGTACGTTTCACACCCGGGAACAACTTTCTTCTGAAATGTGACACAACCTGCAGATTCTTGTTGAATGTGTTCTGTATCTCTGACCTTCCAGAAGGGAAGTCTGGTGTCGGCTCTGGAGCGG
>CAAKHC010015501.1:0-2500 GCA_901007825.1 Macroramphosus scolopax | reverse complement strand
AAACATAAACAAACACAACAAAAAACACAACAGGTTTCCAGGCCGGTTTCGGGGGCGTCGCCCCCCCCCCCTCCTCCAACGTCACCTCGTTAGTTCCCTGAGCAGCTTTTCAAATGTTTTCCAGCTGTAAAAGGAAACAGGAAGAGAAATGTGAAATGTTGCCGTCATCTCCAGACGATCGTAACCAGCCAGATGACAGAAACCTCCTCCTCATCATCCTCATCCTCATCATCCTCATCAGGAAGCTTTTTCACGACCCTGAAAAGAAGGAAATGAATCACATGGTGATCGCAGGGGAAACAAGTAGAACTTTACTGTGCAGGTTTGGGATCGGACAGCAACATTCATACAGTTGTTGTTCTGTTTCTTTTTGTTTCTTTTTTGTTCTGTTTGTTTTGTTTTGTTTTGTTTGTTTTTTTCTGTTCTTTGTTTTGTCTGTTTGTTTTGTTTTGTTTTGTTTTGTTTTGTTCTGTTTGTTTTGTTTTGTTTTGTTTTGTTTTGTTTTGTTTTGTCTGTTTGTTTTGTTTTGTTTTGTTTTGTTTTGTTTGTTTTGTTTTGTTCTGTTCTGTGTTTGATCTCAATATATCAAATTACAGATTCTCTGAAGTTTAGATGACAAAGAAGGAAATGTTGATGAAATGCTGCCATCTTGTGGTTAAATCCTGTTTCAGCTTCAGTCTGTAACAGGAGCGACATGCTAACACCACAGACTCTCTGTTACTGTGGTCAGAGCTCTTTAACTCCTTCAGATCGTCCTGAGGAGGTTTGTGTTCCTCGCTGCAGGTGCAGACGTACCTGAAGAGCTTCACTTTGTCTCCGGAGACGTTGCAGCAGGTTTCTGCTCGGCTGAAGAAAGATCTGAACCGAGGTCTGGGGAAACACTCCCATCACAGGGCGCCCGTCAAGATGCTGCCCACCTTCGTCAGGGCGACGCCGGACGGGACAGGTGACACCTCTACTATTGATTTACTTCAGCTGATTCAGCGGCTGATATGAACTGATGCAGATATTTTGGTATCAAAGTTTATTTTCCTCCTCGTCTGTTTGTTCCTCACAACTGTTAATGAAACTGATTAGATGATAGACCGATGTCAAATATTTATTTCTGTTAACGTATTATTATGAATGTTATTATTGATGAGTTGGTTAATCTGAACCTGGTTTATAAGCTCCTAATCTGCATGTGTACTGCAGGTTTGTGTGTTCATGTATGTAAACATGTATAACCAGAAGATCTATAAGAGGTTGATGATTGGAACAGAGATCGATTGTTCCTCCGACAGAGAAAGGCGACTTCCTGGCGTTGGACCTCGGTGGAACAAACTTCCGGGTGCTTCATGTGCGAGTGGTGGAGGAGGAGCAGAAGGTCCTGAAGATGGACAGTCAGATCTGCGCCATCCCGCAAGAGATGATGCTGGGAACTGGAGAGCAGGTGCAAAGACCTCAGATTAACATGTCTCGACTGCTCCTCCTGTCACGATTTAACGGGGCAACAAACGTTTCACCTGATGGTGGCGCCAGATGGCGAGTCAACAAACACAGAGGGACAGCGAGCAGGGCGACAAGGACGAGGCGTGTTAATAAATATGGATTATCAAACGTATTCACAGGAGCAGAATGTAAAACTGGAACAGCTAACGGATCGAACTAACTTTATTTGTTGCCATCACTGTTTTATAAAATGTATAACTTTAGTCTGAATTGTATTCAGATTGATTATACATGAACGCTGCTCCAGCTGCTGTCAATCAAACACAGACACACACAACAGTCAATCAAACACAGACACACACAACAGTCCAGCTGCTGTCAATCAATCAAGACAAGACGAGACAGACAAGCCCCCCAAAAAGAGCATTATTGTTATCCCCCTTCAAACGTTGTTTTTAATATTTTAATTACACAGAACTGTGTTGAAACAGAAACCGATATTCCAAACAGCGGGTGATAACCTGGTACTTCAGTTGGACTCTCATCCACACGTGGATATTTATTGTACCTTTCTAATATTTGTTCCCGTGTCTCCCCCATCGAAGCTGTTCGACCACATCGCCGCTTGTCTCGGGGAGTTCCTGGACTCTCAGGACCTCAGGGGTCAGACTCTTCCTCTGGGCTTCACCTTCTCCTTCCCCTGCGAGCAGAAAGAAATCGACAAGGTCACAATCAAAACATTTCACTCCAAACGTAAGGAAAGAAGAAGAGTTTAATCTTCCTCGTGTTCTCGTCTGACACAGAGCATCCTGATCCGCTGGACCAAAGGCTTCAACTGCTCCGGAGTGGAAGGAGAAGACGTGGTGAAGCTGCTGAAGGAGGCGATTCACCGGAGAGGCGTGAGTCCGACCGGCCGACGCTCCGCTGATCCATCAACACTCTAATCTCTGATTCAAATGTGGTGATGTGACTCACTTTCAAGCTCGTTATGACGCTTAATTCTAATCGAACAGCTGCTAGTAACGTTTTGAGGTACTTGTACTAAAGTATTTCTAGTATTTATGGTACT
>CAAKHC010015499.1:0-12361 GCA_901007825.1 Macroramphosus scolopax | reverse complement strand
TGGCCTAAACGCTCGTTGTGAGACCTCCCTCCTCTTCTTCATCTCTGCATCCCTCCTTCTTTCCCTCTGTCTCATCAGTCACTCTGAAGAGTAAATCAGAGGGGTGGTATTGCACAGCAGGCAATACATAGACTGGACACCTTGACTAATATACCGCTGTCCTTCTCCCTCACTCGCTCTCTCCCCGTCTGTCTAATTCTCTCCGACCCTCCCTCTCTCCATCTCTCTTGCCCGCTGTCTAAATCAAATTTGGCTCCTCTCCTCTCTGTTCCCCCGTTTAGATTAGGTTCTTCCTCATATCTGTCCACACTTCTTATACCTCTCGTGTGCTTCCCCTCCAACGCCCCACCCACCCACCTACTGTCTCCACATTTATGTCCTTTCCTCTCCCTCCTTCGCTGCCTTACCTTGCCTTGCTTCTCGTTGCCTCCTCCCTCGTTTTCCTGTTCTCATGTTAGGTGTAATTTTAGAACAGAAGGCATGAGGGGATGCTTTGTGTTTGTGTGGGTTTGTGTGTGTGTGTATGTTTGAGAGAGATTCAGAGCGAGAGAGAGAGAGAGAGAGAGAGAGAGAGAGAGAGAGAGAAACTGTACATGAAAGCTTCTCAGAGTCCCCATACAGCACTCAGATGGGTCTGATTAAAAACCTAAAGCCTTGGTTTTCATCCACATTTAAGATTCATATGAATTCACACACGCACACACACACACAAACACACACACACACGCACACACACACACGTATTAGTTTCCCCTATCATTATCTCCATCTTATTTCTCTCTGTTATACCTCTCTTCATTTTCTCGTCCCTCTCTGTGAAAGACAAACACACGTTAGTTCAGTGGCTGAAGGTGATTCCTCCTGATTCAGAGGAAGTGAACAGTACCAACACCAGGAGTCTGAGACCACTTTACGTCACACAGTTGTCTATAATTCCACACATGGCACATACTTGAGAGTAACCCAGTGTTGTATTGGCTGTACATAACTGCCCGGCACACCTATACATCACTGTCCATCTCCCCAGCTCTATCGCTCTGCTACTGTGTCTTTTCCATCTCTCACACCCCCTCTAAGTCATTCTGGGTTTCATGTCTATTTATTTTCTTCCTCTTCCTTCTCATTTTTCATCTACCGGCCCCGTTTCTTTTTGCCCTTCTTCAAGTCTCCGGCGCTCAAAGGGCTTCGATACTTCTGAATGTGTGTAGCAACATCTAGCCCATTCTGTTACAAACCCCCACACACACATCCTACACCATCGCTACACTTCCACCTTCTCCTCTCTCTGTCACTTCTCCCCGTCTCGGCGGGCTTCCTACTAGTGCACACTTACAGTCACAAGATAAAGCATGCTACCTCTGCTTTATCCCTTTGTGTATTATATAAATCCACTGTGGTTATCATTCAGCAAGAATACCTTAAAACACTTTCTCATTCTATATAAAGATCAGACGCTCTCCTTGGAGCAGAGAGCTGACTTAATTAGAATAGAATAGAATAGAATAGAATAGAATAGAATAGAATAGAATAGAATAGAATAGAATAGAATAGAATAGAATAGAATAGAAGACATCAATATTTGGGAGTAAATTAATTATGGCCCCTCTTTTTGTTTATTTAATAGGGACCATGTATAAAACATCTATTGTCCAAGATGTAGTTAAAAGCTGATCCATGCAGGACTGAACAGTGTGTCGCTTCATGTGCAATTGAAGCGAGCAGCGTGCATATTGTGTATGTTTTTTTTTGTGTGTGTGTGAATGTTGTCACTGACACGCAGCTAATTGATTCTGTAATGGCATTTTTCCATACAACGTCCGGGGATTGCATTTGCATGACAACAGGGCGTCTTGCTTGTAGCCGTGTGCTTAAACTGATTTTTAAAAAAAAGGCAAGCTGATCTGCAGCTGTGAACTTCCTGTAAATTCCACACAATGCAAGTCATCTGTTTATGTATATTTGTATTTATTCTACACAATATATATTTATACACTTGCAAGCTTACTTACTTAGTTTGAGAAATGGAAACAGTAAAATAAAGCACATAAATCAACTTTAAACACAGAGAATCAGTTAGAAGCCCCACATGTGGTGACAGCTGAACACACAGAGGCTTTTCAAATTGGCTCTTGCCTCCCCAACAGGCGAGAGTTGACTCTCACTACACCCTCTAGTTTGAAGGGAAGACATGGGGTCTTCACAGGTTGGCTGCGGTCCTGAGACTCCCCCGGGGGCCCGCTTGGAGGAGGGGCCGCCGCTCTTCGGCCCCACGCCAGAGAAAGAGCATCTGAGATGGACTTTCTCTGCGGAAGTTAAATTATTTAAGTCTCCGTATTTATAGATTAACAAACAGCATAGAATAGAACATGACAGAGTTGTTGTGTGGTTTGTACTGTATGTACAGCAATTAGAAACCAGTGCAGTCCAGTGTAAGCGCTTATCTGTATGACTGACTGACTGTTTAAATTTAAATCACGGGAAATACATTCAGGTCATGTTCAACGAGATCAGCAGCATAAATCAGGGTTTATCAGCTTCTGACAATGCTGACAGCCCGCTAACACGGTCAGGTACGTGCAGAATAATGAATTATTATTCTACAAAAAAAAGAGTTTCTCCCTCCTATCCTGATGTTTGGTGACAGCCGGACACACTTAGTGTTTCGGACGTAAAAAAGCACTTTCAACCTAAATATTACGCAAATTCAATGACAAACATGGAACTCGCAAATCAAGTAGGAATCAGGGTATTTATAGTGTGAATCCATTATGTGGCTGTATCCCTGTGAGATCTCTGGGACGCAGGCCAAGTGTCTCTGGCTGAGCCGTCTCTATTCGCTGTGTAGCTGTTCAGTCAGAAGACGGATAGATCCACCGGTCCTCTCAGCCCTCCAGTCGCACCAATGTAATCAGACCTCAGCAGCCATAAACCACCAGCCATGGACACCCTGCCCGGCGCGCTGTCACACACACACACGCACACACACACACGGAACAAGTGTGTTAGTGTAGCGACAATCTGAAAACACACTAATATGAAAGTGTAGACACAAATCTGTACGCAAAGTGAAGCTTTAAGTGCTGAGTGGTGATCCTCCGTAAGTTTAGCCCAACTTGTCCCGTTCTACCGGGGCAGGATGGATGTCTTCTGGCCCGAGGAGGAGGGGGGGGGATCTTCATCATGCTGCTCATCTCGCGGCTGTTAGGCAAGTGCGCTTGTGCACACGTGTGCTTGCGTCGTCTGTGTGTGTGTGTGTGTGTGTGAGTTATGTGAAAGCTTGTGTCTTTATCTCCCTTCCCTTACTGTCTCATCCCTTCCATCACTCCTTTAGCACCTCCATCAGTGTCTGTTTCCTCCCTCACTTGGGCCATTTTATGTCTGTTTGTCCTTTTGTTATCGTGTATCTTTTGTTCTTTTTTCCCAGCATTCAAACACTCAATGTTTCCCATCTCCCCGCGTCGCTTCACCCTCTCTCTCTCTCTCTCTCTCTCTCTCTCTCTCTCTCTCTCTCCAGCTTTGTGGTGTGAACGATGGTGGATGACTGTGCTTGAGGAGATTTACCGCTGGATCCTGTCTCTGTCAGGTGTCGAGACGAAAGGAAAGCGATGAAGGGGGGGAGGGAGAAGCAGATGGAAGATAGAGCAGTACACAGGGAGAGAGGGGAGGGAAATTGAATCAGAGGATGAGGGAGAAGAAAGAGAGAGAAGATTATGCAGCGAACTTGAGATGGAATGACAGAAAAGTGAACAGGGTATTGAGCAGAAACAATAGGCGATGTTTTAAAGTTAAAGTGACACATCAGCCAAACAATAGCTACAATCCAGATTAATCACAGTCTGTCATGTGCTTAATTAACTTTTTGTTAATTGATTGACAGGCCTATTTTTAATTAACATGACAAATTCGTGCTAAGCTTGAATATAACGGAGCCTCGTCTTACCCTCCTCATCTCCTCTCTTTCTTAAATCCTCACCTAAACACACAGACGAGCAGCGCACACAGTCGCAGGCACAAACAAATGAATGCATGCTGTCGGTTCCAGGTGAAGATTGCACTCACACTAAACAGAAAGCAATTTGGGATTGCCTCGCTAAATGCAAATATTTGCTGATCACACACTCCTGTTTGAAACCAACTATCTGCGCGGTGAAGTGCTTCGAGCCGTTTGAGGGGTTATAGTCTCAGCTGAAGGGTCACTGTGAGTGTGTTTAACCCACTAATAGACAATTCACACACTTTAATGGCTCCCAAGAGGGAAGCACACATACCTCTTCAAAGACGCGGCTCGCTGCCGTAGTGCAAAGCGGAATATATGCACAGGATGTCCACAAACACACATTACTCCTGCAGTACTTAATAAACATCCACGGCTGTCTTTCTGCATGTCCAGCTAAAAACATGCACTGAATATGGAAGTATTTCCTTTATAAGTTGTATTCAGTTTATCTAAATAGAGCCAAAACACTTCAGTTGTCCGTGTGTCAGTTGTACATGATTGTTTCAGTGCTTCACTACAGCAGTGCTTTGTGGTTATTCAGATGAATTGATTGAAGGTGTAGATTGTCCAGCCTGAGCCTGGTATACAGTACATGAAAGGTTTTTGTATGGGAGGTTGGGTATTTTTAATGATTACTGTTCTATTATGGGCAATTTTCTTTTATTTAAATGTGTCACAGCGTACCATTATAAATGACCCATTGTGGTGCTACACGGACGCCCCTGGCCTACAAAACATTATCTCTGGACATGAGGGAACTTGTTTGTGTGGCACAAACCTCCCCAAAAACAATCACCTAATTTTTTTTTTCATTGAATTTAATTAATAATAAAATGTCCCCCTTTGTCTGGACACTCGTGACCTAAAGAGTAGAACTAATTAAATGCTTCCTGACACCATATAAGACAACATGTTGCATTATCATATATCTACAAGAAATATAGATGTTGTTTCATATAATTTTGCTACATGATTATTAGTAAAATGCAGTCCTGTGATCGCGCCAGGAGGCATTTATTGTCAGGCTTGCGCGCCGTGACGGGTGGGCAGGTTCACACTATGCTAGTCTGTCAGTGACAGCGATGCTGGCAGCAATGTCAGCACAATCTGGACACCTCATGCCATCAAAACACGGCCCATCTTCAGAAGGTGTCTGCTTAGAAGTAAATCAAATCTTTCATCTAGTGGTTAAGCATCGGGGCCATATTTAAAGTTAGGTTAAAACATGGGCATTAAAGGGTTAGTTTTTAGTTTTCAGACTTCAAAGTTTCCCCCAAATATATGTGTGTGTGGGGTTATCCAAATCTGACTTCAGTGGTGTGTGAGGCAGGTTGAGCAGAATATAAGGGTTTATACAGCTGAAATATATTGCGTAATATGCAACGGAGTCGAAGGCGGAGCTACGTTTTGGACATACAGCCTCCATGCAGGTTTGATAGGGCCCCGAATCAAAGCGGGTGTAAATATTTAACATTACATCTCCAAAGAGAAGATGGAGGGGAACCTTCTTTGAAAAAGATACACTAAGAGTGAACTATGGGAACAAAAATCAGGTCCAAGTTTGATGTCAGCATGTAGAGATGCTGGATCATCATGTTCAGGGTCCCGGGGAAGTCAGGAACAGAGCGCACCGTAAATTCTCAACCGGTGGGAAACAGTGAAAAAGAGGCGAGAAATGTACAAACACCTTCCGGATATACAGGGACGAGCTGTGGGGCACCGAAAAAAAAAGAGGGGACAGAGCACGAAGCACAGAGGCGGAATTGAAACAGACACTGGAAGAGGTCCTGACCAGGAAGAGGGAGTGAAAAACAGCCAGCAGCCGGAGAGAGTGACAGAGTGCAGTCCTGGGAGGGAGAGTGTGTGGGTGAATGTGAGAGCAGCACCAGCTAACGCGTCTGTCAGTCTGAATCAGTGATTGGCACCTGGGGGTCCAATGTTCCTCTCATAGCCCACTGGCTCTTCCTGTCAGGATGTAGGGCACAGGGTCACAGACACACACACACACACACACACACACACACACACACACACACACACACACACACACACACATCACTGCAAACTCTATGATAGACACGCCACATTCTTGCATGATAAAAAAAAATTGTGCATCAGCGTGTCTCTCTCGGTCTCTTACACACACACATAAACACACACACACACACACACTAAAGTCAGGGCACTATGAGCAAAGGTGAGCTCTCTTGTGTAGTCCACTCTCACTGACTGGACCTTAACCTTTGACATTTGACCTGTGACCTTTGCACTGTCAGCACTATCGGTTTTCACCGGGCTGCTCTCACATCCGGCTGCATTTGTGTGAATGAAAGTGTGTTTGTCAGTTTATGTGTATTTTTGTCAGATTAACATTGATGCTGCCAACTGTTCGTTATTTATCATCGTGGTGTTTGCTCATTCCGACGGTCTTACTGTCTTCCACGCATGACACTGCATGTCAGCGTCTAGTCAGAGATGATATAGAATGTATCCAACCTGTCCCTTCGCCCAGTCGTTCACTCCACAGTGGAACTGAATTTTAGTCAAAGCCCCTGATTCATTATTTTATTAATCTCACTGTTGATACTGTTGCTTTGACATTTTAATAAATACCTGAGTGCCTGTCTGCACGCTGGATAACGCAACAACCACCGTGCCAGTTTCCCTGATCCTCCTCGTGGTGTGTAGCGCGGCCGGAGGGACGACCCGTGAATCTTGGCACCGATCCAAATCATGGAGCGGAATTTAACATCGCAAGACAGTGGACGGAATGTTCAGAGGCTGGAGTGGGTGACATCACACACCGAGTGGGAGGAGGTGTCGGTACTCCAACATGTCTGTTTAACTCTTCCTCGCAGCCAAAGATTTCACTCTCAACACGTCGTTCTTTTAGCGAGAACAAAGGGAAACGTGTCTTCTTTCCTGCGATATAAATATGCAGGCAAAAGAGACATTTTTGCTGAATGACCCTCCGAGTGGCAGGAGGAACGACCAACTGCTCCCTGGGCCGTGATGTCAGGGGGAGGCCGAGAGGAAAGCTAGAAAGGGGACTTTTAACTTGACACCACAAACAATTTATACCACGTCAGAGTCTCTTGACCATCATGACAGGAAAATTGAAGTGATGGTGGTCGCGTCCTTTTGAGTGGATTCGAGAGGTGTCTCTCCATTTTCATGAGACGATCCTCGCCTCACTCTGTACCGACCAAGCTGTTTCCGTCACCATGGCAACCTCCAACTGCAGCTGAACCCTCACAGCTGATTCAAATCACTTGATTAGGCTGCTTCGCTGATGTCTGTTTACCGAACACGTCCAAGCCTGCATGTAGCGCGTCCCACCTGCGTAGCATGTTGACTTTGTGTACGCGAGACAAAAATCGCATATATACAAAACCAACAAGGATTTCTCAGTCTTCAGTAAGGTACGGAACATACTCAACTGGGGGGATTAAAGCAGATTGCACCCCTCGCTGTTATGTAACTGTCATTTTTCTTTTACTAAGTCTACCTTGTACACAACGCCATTGGTTGTGGTCATTAAGTGCAATTACGCGTTCAGGTATTTAAGAAACCAGGAATCGAATCAGGAACCCTCCAATTACTGCCAGGCTGCCTCCGTCACTGTCAATCTAACTTCTATTATAACTCACATCATTGTTTCATCATGTATTCTTTGAGTCATGAGCTCTAGAGACCTAGGGAGCAAAAAAAAAAAAAAAGATAATGGCTGTGAAATGAATTAATTTACATAGGTATACTGTATATCATTTACTATAATTTGACCTTGCAGATACATTCTAAGTGGCAGTGTTATTATAGATATATATGTTTTCTTCATATGTCTTACTTGGTAGTGTGAAAGTCATTTTTCCACATGCATATAATTAAAACCTGAAAACGGAAGACAAACTGAACGATTTGTGCATATTTAATGAGAGAAAGATGTTTTGCAAGATTGTCTGTTATACATTTAAAACAAAAAGTATGTAGATTCATGACTTTCAAAAAGATGTTTGGTTTGTTTTGCATAAGACTAAATATCTTCACTCAGCCATTCTGATGTGTGAAGCAACGCAGCTCAACACCTGCACTGGCAGTGTGAAGACGACAGGGAGGCCGTCCTCCGATATGCTGATTTGCTCCTATGTTACATGTGATATCTGTGTGCTGTAGTCATTATGATTTGCTTGTGCAAGCAAATATGCACTAATTAGAGGAGTTGTCCATTCAGAGATTTGTATGTGTGTTAGTGTGCGCACCAGTAGGGGTTTGTGACTAATGGAGTCATAATTGATGCTGAGTCAGGATCGCCGCTGATTGCGATGGTTGGATTCCGACCTAACGAGTTTACAATATTACACACCATAAACATGCACACGCACTCTCCCCTTTCCCTCCGTCTCCCTTACACACACACACGCATTTCATTTATTTCAGGCTCTCATAGGTGCACTTATGCACATAAACCTCCCACTTCAACTAATAAACTCAGTCACCCAGACATCCCGCTCTCAGCCTCTCTAGACCTCTTTCACACACTCACACTCACACACACACACACACGCACACACACGCACACACCTTGAGCTCTATAACCAGAGAGCTGGCAGGTGTTGTGTGTGTCACTTCCTTGTGTTCGATGGTGCACACGCGCACACACGTAAACACACTTATACACACAGACTCTGCGCTGTACATGCACACCTACACATTTTTCGAAACACCTTTACTAAAGAAAAAGAAAATATAGTGTTTGGTTTGAAACAGCTGTGAGAAAATGTGTGTGTGCCCAGGCAAACGTCCCTGAGTGCTAGTTAACCTTGAGCAGGAAATGGTGAATCATTTCTTGCACACACACACACACACATGCACAAAGCGTCATTGTAATACATTACATTAGACAATTGTAAAGGGGAACTCCATCAGATTTGCACATAAAGGTTAGTCAGGAAGACGGGCGGACGCGTCACCCTCCATTAAACCCTGACGCCATATCCACACTGGCTGTATGGACGGTAATTGACATCGAGAGGAAGGATGGATTCAGACCACTCATGGAGTTTAAACAAACAAATTGAAGGTAGAGGAGACAAGAGGCTAGAAAAGGATTAGATAAGAAAGGTAATTCAATGATTGCTCCGTGTATAACCGGAAGAAGTGTATTTTTAGTTCCTACTGGAAGATAGCCAGTCGCTTGGCCGTCCATGACAGAAGAAGGGAGTTCATTCCACCGTTGTGGCGCCAGGGACGAGAGGAGTCGCCAACGAGATGAGCAAATTCTGAGGCCATTAAGAGATGGTGGTGCAAGCAGGAGGAGAGAGGAAATGATGACATCAGCACGAAATGGCAGCTTATGGATGTTTTGGCGCCCTCTCTGTCCGATGGGAGGAAGTGAAGGCACGTTGTCCGTTTATAACATGTAGCTGCATCTGGTTTTGGGTCGCCTTTATCTTCTGCACCCCTGAGCTTAGGTTTAGGTTCAGTTAGCGTTAGGGTTTGGCACTTAATCGTGATGGTTAGGGGCAAGGGAATGTGTTATATCAACGACTGGTCCTCACTAAGGCGGGTCTACAAACACGTGTGACGCTGGTCATTATCCTTAAAAGCTACTGAAGTTTCTAAATCAAGCCTTTCATGAAGTTCCGCCGCTCTCGGCTGCCTATTAACATTTCATGTCACCCCGGCCCCGTCTTTGTCTCACTCCTATGGGCGAGAACCTGAAGGTCCCTCTTTGAATAATCCCCTCTGCAGTTAGCGGAGGCAGACAACAGCGACTGTGCTGGATGAGAGCTGAGATTTGTTACAGAGAACAGTTTAGAATGTGACAAACATCTGCCGAAGGAGCCCGAGGATAACCCTGCCGCAACTTCAAATGTGTGTATTCCATGTTCACTTCTGCAAACGGATTTTCATTGTGCCTATGAAAGAGCAGATTTGGTTTTTAATCTAAGTAGAACCGTAGGGGGAACATTTTCTCTCAAGTTTCATCACTTTCCCAGACTTTATAGTCTCTTTCTATCACTATGTCCTCACTCTCTTAACATTCAATACTCACTTGTCAGTTCTGAAGCGCAGCTTGCCTTAAGTATCGGGGATTCAGCGCGTAAGCTCATCTCATTATCTCCATTTGTGCGTGGACATGTGTGTGTGTGCGTTCGCGGGTATGTGTGCACTTCATATGAGCGTATAACTGACTGTGAGAGTGTGAGTGAGTGATGGGTGTGTAAGCCCCCCTCTCTTGCACTCTGTTTGAAATAAAGCGACAGATAATCGCGGGGCTCTGGCAAAGCGAGCTCATCTGAGCGCCAATCGATACGGGTGCCATAGCTTCAAAGCAACCCTTCAAAGAGGAGAGGGATAGCCATATGCTCTACGTGCTCCGCGAGTGTGTGTGCGCGCATGAGGCGGAGGGAGGGCGGGAGAGCCGGTTGCGAATGTGTGAGGGGAGAGAGAGAGAGAGAACGCGAGAGGTATTTGGGAGTGAGAGAACAAAAGGAGGAGACAGACAGAATCGGGGAGTGTATCTGTGCAGATGAGAGCTGTTTTCATTTGGTCGCAAACATTCTCATATCACAGTTGACATGTGAAGTGCTTGTGATGCTGCTGATGTTGCTATTTAAATTGGACAAAATTATTGTTTTGTTAGCTGCTAATCTCTTGATATTATGGCGCTGTCATCTTTTATTCAGCAAAACCGGCAGCAGCTGTGGCCTTTGTTGAGAAAAATGGGCTGGGAGGACACACACACACACACACACACACACACACACTCAGTCTCTCACACACACACACTCAGAGGGAGTTTGAAGACTCTAAGAAAGTGTTTGTATTGTGGCAGCGGAGAATAGACTCTATACAGTATGTAGAGAGACAGTGTGAACTGAGGGAAGTAAGAGTGCGAGAATGAGGGAGTGACTGTGTGAGAGAGGAAGAAGGAGATGTACGGAGGTGTGTGTAGGTGAGACGAAAAGAGGGAGAGAGATCCCCAAACAACGCTGTGCTTAGCGGTGC
The DNA here is from genome assembly GCA_901007825.1 of Macroramphosus scolopax. NCBI lineage: Eukaryota > Metazoa > Chordata > Actinopteri > Syngnathiformes > Centriscidae > Macroramphosus > Macroramphosus scolopax. The sequence continues at coordinate 1,353 of CAAKHC010015499.1, read as the reverse complement.
CATCTCACCTTCTTCAAGCTGAAAATGAGAATGTATTTTTGACTTAGTGGTGTAAAAAGTTTGCGCGTTGAGTCTGAGAGTGGCAGAGCATAGATGTGTGTGTGTGTGTGTGTGTGTGTTTGTGTGTGTTGGCTCGCAAGCATGTGTACTTGTCTAATACATGTGTGTGCACACATCTCGTGAGTGTGTGTGTGTGTGTATCAGCATGTCTAATTAGCTGAGACAAGCAGGTGTAAAACAGTAATTAATGACACAACTGACTGACTTCATTATCTCCACATGAGCTTTATCTGGCTGCGTGAAACAAACACACACACACACATGCAAAACATGACAACATGATTCTTTATGTTGTCTCGGCGTCTCGTTGGACTCGCCTCCTGTTTGCTGACAAAAATCAATCATTACACGTTGAGGTGACGACCTATTGTTTGGTTACGTTGAGGTTCGTTTTTCGTGTGCTATTTGCGGTCGTCGTTAAAGATTGGGTGTGTGTGTGAATGAGCTGGAGTGTGTTCTGCACGCCTGTCAACAAAGATATTAGACTCAAGAGCAATCACTTATCGTAAAGCGGGAAGAAAAAAAAAATCATCACGCGCATCACCATTCGGCCTATTACAAATGGACTCATTACTAATGAATCACAAGCTGCTTTAGAGCAAGCTGAGCACACAGTAATGGTTTGGACTTCCTCCAGAATACAGACACTACAACACGCATTCACACAAACACACACACACACACACGCATATAATCACTTTGACAGGCATTGAGAGTGAGTGTCCAAAAGTCCCAATTACATCTCACATTATCCAATGTAAGAGAACAATCTACGTACGAGGCCCACAGACGGGAAACATCCAAACACACAGAGGCAAGACGTCGCAGTGTCACATCTGTATCTGCGATCGTTCACGGCGACGGGTTCCAGAAAACCACTGCTGTCCTTGTATTATTAACATAAGTCATGATTACAACCTCCGAGCTTTATTGAATCATCAATAAGACTGTAATTAACTGATCGCCGTGTTAGCCAGATTGATTTGCACTTAAGCAATCTGCTACGCTTGAACGAGATCAAATATTAGATGCCTCCAAATGCACAATGTTGTCATTCAGTAAATGAAATAAATATGTTTTTATTTATCCTTTAAGTAGCATCAATCATTTCCCATGGTGGTTTGCCAAGACATCAATATTACTGATGCTCTCTCTCTCGCCCTCTCTCTCTCTCTCTCTCCTTAGTGTGTGAGTGAGATGGCAGCGATTGGACAGAGTAATTGGACCTAATGAATATGTCACCAGCTTGCTTCTTGCTCTCTCCATTAAACACAACTGGATTAGATTTACTGT
>CAAKHC010015498.1:31385-68360 GCA_901007825.1 Macroramphosus scolopax | reverse complement strand
CCCCCCCCCCCCCCCCCCCCCCCCAACCCAGAGCTCCGGCACCACCCCACCTCTCTGTGTCCATATATCGCACATTTGTCTCCGCTATCCATCTGTCTTATCGTATAATACGCTTCTCTATTTCTCTATTTTCCACTTAAACCAGCAAAAACAAACCTTATCTGTTTGCTGGAAAAATGGCTGAGAAACCAGTTAATGTTTCACGTGTGCTGTTTTCATCCAACTAAAACAGCGTTAAGACACATCGACATCTGCTGAGAAACTCTGTAGCTCGTTTCATCGGTCACGTCTCACTTCATAAATCAAAGTTGAGGAAACACTTCCTCTCCAACTTTCTCAAAATTATGTCCCGCTAACTCGAGATCGCCGGGCAGATTTCTGAAAACCACATTTCTCTAATTTAACATGTAAATATTTTGCGCGGCACAAAGAAATTCCATTCGTCCGATACCAACGTACGAGCTGTACGTTACATTCTCGACCTGTTTCAAATAAGAAACTCATGGTTGCAAACGGGAATCAAACACCAACCGCCTGCTGCACAATCCTGTGTTTGTTCAATCTCCTGATCTGCATCCTTATATGGAATTTCTTGCTATATGTTGACATCAAAAGCTGAGTTTGTCTGATATTGATGCAAATGGTGCCGTAAGCCTCGGTATAAGGGAAGTGATAAGGTGTCACTATTTAACGAGCTGTGAGCGTCGTTATATGACGTCGAGGGATGAGAACGTGTTGGAATTCAGGAGGTGGCAGGGTTGGATATCTCAGAGATCTGGCCCATAAAATAAGATTATTCATGGTAACACATCACCAGTGATAAATGGGAAAAATAATGAGCTTTCTGTGACTTTGTCTGCCTTGTAACATCGACGCTAGCTGTATTTTATTGATTAACAATGCGACACATGAGAGTGTGAAAACAGTTTTAAAAACATTTGTCCCCCCGACATTGACAAAAGCGATTATGTAAACTCAAACCATGACGCGCTTTTGTGCCAAAACCTAACCAGACTTTAATCAAAGCATTGGAACACCACTGAGTGTTTTGCAACACGGTCGCAAAGGAAACATGCTGATGTGTCGTATCTGAGGCAAGGAACAAATGACATGCGTCCGTTCTTGTTTTGGAGGATTCGATGAAAATATTTATCTTGACTAAAACAAATGCTGGCACTTCCCAGACAGGAAAGTCTGATGTGTACAAGCATGTCGAAATGCAATCCTCCTGTCAAACTCCATGACATTAACGTCCCAGGAAAGTAATGTCTGCATGATTCATTCAGTGTTTGAATCAGGCCGGTGACACATAACATGAGACCTCGAAAGCTCAGACTCTCTGCACACGACCGTGTTTCTCACCAGCTTCTTCTGCTCTATTCCAAAACAACCAAAGCCCCCCAGCGCATGCTGGTTCATCTCGGGTGTGCAGTGTTACCAAATTTCAACAATAGTCAAACCTTCATCATGATGGAAACACGGCCCACTGCTACGGACGCGATATACTGTATATGTATGCATATATGCAAAAGTCCTTTATTAATGTTAGTTTCATCCAAACACTTCTTGCAGCGTGCTGCCAGCTAAACGGGTAACTGATTATAGATGTTGTGTAAAATGTTTTACTCTTCAGATCACTTCTCTCCGGTGCCGGATAGATTTGTTTGGGATGCATAATTAAATGAAAGTCTTCTGTCGAGATGGGCCAAGAATTCCACAGGGCTGCAAAACCAGAGAGCAACAGCTCGCCAGATATACCGTATGAGCTGCGGCTTCACATCTGATCTCCAGATCTGCAAAGCAAACAGGCCCATTTGTGTGCATGTGCCCACTCAGTGGTGTAAGATAGGACTCATTAGCTTGTGCGACTGAGGATTAGCAACGGCCACACACAGGTAAATATGCACACATGCACACACACACACGAGCAAACATACATATGGACTGGTAGGCGGGTTCAGCCATGGTGGCGTTGTATTGAGGGGACTCTGGGGTCTCTGGATAAATATACAAAGCTTTACCCAAACACATCCAGCTGCCAGATCTCATCATGTGGTTGAAGAGAGGTCAGAGTGTGAGATCGCTAAAAAGGTTTACATAGCCAAGACAAAGCGCACGGACTATGTGAACCTCGGCGGCGGTTTTCAGCTTTTTTTTTTTAAGTCCACATTCACGTCAAATGTTGTATTTCACCGTGTCGTGTGAGAGAAGGGCTGCACAGTTTGCAAATTTAAGTCCTGAAATGACTTCCTGGCTCGTGACGATTCTCTTTAAATGTGAATAAATCTGTTGAGGAAAAAGGTGGAAGCGTTTGACGAATCAAAGGAGAATCACAAAAAAAACATGAATTAAACGGTAAAGGCAAGTCAAGGACAAACAACAGACATCCAATTTTTTTCCAAGTTTGAATTCAATTTGTAACTGAACTCTGGACAATGTCAACAAGAAGATACAAACAGGTAACACAATGGAAAAACACTGGACCCAGAAATATTTCAGTCAGTGAGCTGAAGCCACATTTTTGGTAAACACAGTGGGAAGATAATTCTGTGGCGGGGCCTAAATAGCCACATCAAGAATGTTTGGCTTCTTTAGAAGTTCATCTTTTCAGGCTGGGACCCACATTAATGCTCCATAGTTTGGTAAGTGACGCATTCGATGAACGTGCGGACTCCTTATTTAGCATTTTTCCGATTGTTGTAGCTAAAACCGTCTGTTTTGTAGGTTGTAAAAACATCTGTTATGGTTTGTACATGCCAATAGTAAAGTGACATTACATGTTTTTGCTGTTACTGGATACAAACAACAGTGAGGCGGAACATATCCACTACTTTTAAAAATAGTACATACTTACGATATACTGATGGAGTTGTTAGTGTAATAAAAGGAACATATTTTATAGTTTTTAAAGAAGACTCAAACCATCTAGAATTACACTGCTGGCTAAACTTGATGAGTTTTTTACATCATTTAAGACTGATCTTTTTGTTTTATAAAGATCTTTCAGGAGTTTTATCACCACCCACAACAATTTGTTTGAATTCTTCCAGCTGTGTGCGCCTCCTCCGTTTCCTTTGTGCTTTGCATTGTGGGAGAATGGTGTAAATCAATAGCACATTTATAAATAAATGACATTCTGGCTCATTTGAGTTAATGTAATGTCGTCACTTTTCCAGTGCAAACTCGTACAAATTGTATGCAGCACGCCGGATTTACAAACACGAACCGTGTTGCTCTGCTTTCTTTGTGAAAACTTAAAGAGGCTCTTCAATAAAGTTTGGAGTCTTGTGAGAGAGATCAGAAAAGTCCTCCTCGACTTAGTTAAAAACAGGCTTAGATAACTTGAGTGTGGTAAACCATGAAAAGGCTGGATCCTTCATTTCCCATGATGCAACTCTTTTGAGAGACACTTCTTGCCTCGCAATAATACCCACAGTGTACAACTCAGGCTCTGTTATCTCCGAGTCGTCTGGAATAAAATTAACTCTGATGACATCACCAGGGCTATTTGAAAGCATCTTGCGGAGCCACAGAAGACAACTGCTGTTTTGATGGACATCATCAATCATTTCCCCCTTTGAAGGTGTAAACATGCAAGAAGTTACAGATCTTAGCTTGAAGAATCTTGTTATTTCCACCAACAAAGCTGCACTTTCAAAAGCATCATAATCAAGATCATAATTAGGCAACAAGAGAGAGTCTAAACGACTCCTACAAGGCCACAGACACAAAAGGAAACGGGACAGTAAATCACTCACACATACACACAAAGAACCCACAGACATCACTGTCCTCATCTTCTTCCTTCGTGACTAAGGAACTTCAAACCTGTAATTTAAGAAATGCGCTGCAGAAGGAATGCAATAAATCTCGTGACAGCAAAGCGAGCAGAAAGGGAAAGATGAGAGAAAAGAAAGAAAAGCGTCAGGCGCGAGTCAGTTTCCTCTTCTGCTGTTTGTGTGCGTGTGAGGGTGGGGCGTCAGTGTTAACTGATACAGGATCAAGCTGGGTGGTCCACAAACCTACACATACACCATTTTTGTGTACAAATAAACTTAACCCCCACGCCATTGTGGTCACCCCTCCCATTGCTTTTTCTCTCCATCTCTGGTCTTCACAGCTGCACAGTGAGCGAACACCCATGCACATTCACACATGTACGAGTCTGTGCCGCTCCCTCTCCGACAGGGTAACTGTAGTAATTGAGCGCTGCCATTACGAGATAACATTTGATAAGCGGGTGTTTGGAAATGATAGAATCTAGCAAAAACTAAGTAAACCTAAGTACTGTAAAACCCCCTTGGAAAAAAAAAACACTAGTATAACAGACTCATGGAATTGGAGCATACCTGTCTTTATTCAGACATAATTTAGAAAAATGCTTATGAGTCGACAGTGGGGAGAAGTTGAGCAGGCTTCAGACGATGAATCAGTCGTCCTCTGGGTCTCGCTGCTTTCCAATTGGTAAATGAGGTGATGCCACTTCGTCCTGCTGGGAGCTAGATCTCCATCAGCTGGTCGGTTCCAACAATGACCTCATTAGTCCTCTCAGCTGCAGAAAAAAAAATCAGAAAAGAAAAATATAAAATCAAATGCAGGTTTTAGTGTTTTGTAAAAAAAAAAAGATTTAAGATCCTTTAATTTGAGATCAGTCACAGAATGACTTGCAGTGAGGTAGGACTCAGGGTATCCTGACTGCTACCTGAACCTCACAAAAAGAAGTAGATGATGCTTCAAACTACATCTGCCTAATTCTCTTAGTTCAACATGAGGAGAGCAGCCGCTGCTCCTCCTTCCATCCTCGATCCTCTGTACTGATCCAAAGCAAACGGCGGAGAATATGTTCCATTCACGCACACGGGCTTTAGTGTGAAGGAATCTGTTCAGAAACTGTTTATCCTCGGCTGTGTGGACGGGAGGACAAATGAGGCATGGGACAGGAGGAGAGGGACGGGGTTAACTGTATTTGAGGGAATTGATTTATCAGTATCGTTAATATCTAATGAGCACAAGTATTTCCAATGTGTCGTGTTGGGCCATAAGAAACTCTGAAGACTGAAGAGAGTATTCAAACGTTCGAGAGCCAGGATTGTTCTGAAAGAGTGTATTCTAACTACAGCAGCTGAGATTGACAGGTAAATATAACCTGGATTCACTACAGTCATCCTTAAGAGATAACTGAAGGTCCTTGTATAAACGCCAGTGTCATCACTTTTTTATTCAAAATTCTAACTTACACTTGAATGTGGGAAAAAATGAAGAATCAAACTGGAATGATTGTTTGATAATATAGCAGAGTACTTGAAGAAGTTTGCCTTGTGAGCCAGGAGAGGGCGCTCTCCTGAGTCAATACATAAATAACAAGGAGGCCACTGGTGAACACAGCTGTGATTGGATCTTCACCGTATCGAAACCGTGTCATCTCAACAACCTCAGCTTACTGACTACTCAGGATGCATAATGCAGCTGTATGACACCAACAGGATATTTAAATGGGTCATTTGTACAGGTACCAGGTAGCCCCAAACCGCCGGGGCTGATAATACCACTTGGTACCTCAAGAGGAGCCAGTGAGGCACTATAGCTGGAACAAGCTGCGGCTCTTCGGAGCTCTTCACCGTAACCGCCTCTACTCATGGAGTATAGTACTTATCTCTCTCTAGAGCTCTTCATGGACTAATTGAAAAAATACCACTGTATTAATTGGATGTGTTTTGACCTTTCCAAAGCACACAGGAGAGATGTACGTATCTATTAAATATCAACACCTGACCGGCCTGTGTGTGAGGCTAACTGTCAGGGTGGTCCTCCACTCCCAACAGCTTTAGCAGCAGAGTGGGTTGTAATTTCTTCAGCAGCCTTCGATCGCCCTGCTAGATAGGTGTGGATTACCATGTGTGATGTTATAGATTCTTCTAATCTGAACCAATCGACGCACCCCGAGTGACGTATGGTGATTCAATCACAGGAGCAAAACAAACACTCTCATGATTTTGTTCAATATAAATGCTTATTGCTCTCATTTAGCCGACACAGAGGGGAAGGACCAACTCGTTAACGTTGGCCTGACTGAACCTAATAATACACATCAGACTCATTAGACAGTGGAAGAATGATTATAACATGATAAAAACTAACCTGTGTGTTTATTTAAGAAGAAGCCATTGTGTGACTTAACTCATACATAGCGTTATAAAGTGATATATAGTGTGTGCAATACAAATATTCAAATCAGTTTTGTGTGTCAAATAATACAATGTCAGCCACTATTCCAGTAGTTTTATTGTTCATTGATCACTCAATGGGTGCTACGGAAGTCTCAACTGTCTCAAACATTTTTAGGTGAATTTAGCTCAAAATCAAACTGTTGTTACTTAAAGGACCCTGTTGTTTACTCAATTAGGCAGCTCGGTCTGGTCGCCGAGCATGCTCTCTTTCTCTATACGTACGTGTGTGTGTGTGTGTGTGTGTGTGTGTTGGATGTGGCTGGGCTGCTGCTGTTGAATTCCGGGTGGTCCTGTTCTGGCCCTGCTCTCTAACCTCTCCATCAATGTGACAAACACACACACACACACATACACACATATGAACACACACACAGCTAGCATTGGGGACAAGAGGATTAAGGAAATAAAAAAAAAACTGACAAATCTCTCTATCACACAGACATTCCAAATAAAAAAAAATTCCTAATGGCTAAAATTCTTGGCACTTACCAACAGATATCACACACACGTTACACCTTGTCCGAGTCAGCCAATGAGACGTATTTAGTGGGGTCAAAGCTTTTATACTGAATGATATTATACAGTGTTATTTTTTTCACAGCTCTGTGGTAGCCATCTTCTATGGTTAGTTTGATGAGGCCAGTGACCCGAATCATAAAATATACTCTCAGTTGAAATATCAGCATTACTGAATAATGAGACAAGAAGTTGTTGAGCGGAGGGTCACCTGCTCACAATCCCAGTAAAGAGCTTCATACTGTTCAGGATCAATAGAATAAAAAATACAATGATATCTGATTGCTGTTTTTTGGTAACTGTGTTATGTTTTGGTAGTGAGCCTCACCCTCTGGTTCGATCCGTTGTCCGTTTCCCACCAGACAGTATTTGAGGTCTGCTCCTCGGCCGATAACAGCGTTACTGCAGATTACACTGCCCTGGATATTACACCTGAAAACAACACACAAACAACACTTGTCACAATCACGGTCCAAGTGGAGGATTGTAGCCTTTCATCCCAGCCCAGACTCAATCCACTGAGGAGCATTTCTTCAGGTGGAGAAGAGAAAGTCAGCGACATCAGCTGCTCAGGTGAGGAAAGAAAATCCTTCAAAGTGGCCACATCTAAATGATAATCCAGCACATTGGCTCTGAAGTTCATTCACCTCAGGGGTTAATAAAGCTAAATTCATTCATGTTGATACCTCAAGACTTTAACAGCCACTGGAGAATATCCCTTTTAGAAATACATCAACTTAGGTTTCTAAATACAGACTTGAAAGAAATGAGCCAGTCATTTCAGTAACCATCTAATAGTTTATGAGTAATTAAAGATCAATGTTTTGCCAGGATGGGTTTGGTTGCTGTAAAAACATTATTTTCCAGTCGGCTCTTTCTCTCTTCAGGGCCTGCTGGAGGTTCCAACATGTTTATGGTCCACATTCGGTGTTCTTCCTTGATGGTTGTGTACACACAGGGGCACAAATACACAATTAAGAGCATTCATACTGGGAGCTGCCCAGTGCAGCCACAGCCTTCCGCCAGGCTTCTCTACTTATGCAGTTGTGGGGTGAGTGCCATGCTGGAGGTCAAACTCATATTGGGAACAATGAGAGAGTTTCCCCATTAAGGATCTTCCCACCTACTCTGAGGCGTCATATATCAAATACATCCCCTGAACTTAATGACATTACATTAGCATATATATTAAAGAACAACAGCGGCCGACGGTGTGTGTGCATGTGTGTATTTAAGGACATTGTTAGCATAGTGCTACAGTCCCACCTGAGCTGGCAGTGCCAACCCACCGTGCATGCCTACATTCAGCCAAACCATCACCATAAAATTCTTGGAGAGGAGACACAGACAGTCTTGTGTGTCTTGTGTCGGCAAACCGTGGAGGGCGAATACGTGTAAGTGTGCGGGATAGAGAATGTGTGTGTGTGTGTGTGTGTTTCAGTAGCTTGGGGAGACCAGTGGTGAACACACGTTGGTCTTGCCCAGGCTATGACGCACACACACTTGGCCCTCTGTAGCTAACAAACAGACAGGTTTGTATTGGCCCATTTTATTCAGGTGGTTGGGTCTGGAGGGAGAGTGAGAAAGGTGTGTGTGTGTGTGTGTGTGTGTGTGTGTGTGTGTGTGTGTGTGTGTGTGTGTGTGTGTGTGTGTAAGTGACTACACAGGAGGTGGTGGTAGTTGGGGATGGGAGATTACAAGATTCAGAGTTTTGTAACATTAGTGGGAGAGACCACCAAAGAAGCCTCAGAGCTGAAACACCACTAATTACTAACACCAGGGCTCCTCCTTGCCATGACCACCCCATCCTCTCTCTCTTTCTCTCACACACATACACACACACACACTCACACAAACACATACACACGTCAACCCCCACCTCCTGTGCCAACCCCCCTGTAAAGTTGACCCCTACTATCCCCCTTCCCAAACACGCAGCGCTTTGTCAACAAGCTCTGGCCAGCTCCAAACAAAGAAACCAGAAATGCGAGGGGTTTCTGCGACATGGCCGGGGTCTGCTAATCCCCTCATAGTGGCTCTTTCTTTCCTTCTTTCTCCTTCCTTCTTATGTCCTCAAAGAAAGAAAAGAAAGAATTGCAATTTCTTTCTTGCGTGCTAGCTTGCTTTCCCCTCGCTTCTTTCTTCCCTTCTCGCATCTCTCTCGTTCTTTCATGCCTTTGTGCGTGCACCTACATGGGCATGATGAGGGTCCCCATGTTGGCTGGCTGGGGTTCCTCAAGGGCTTAAGAAGAGATGGAGAGGGACAGAGAAAGAGGGAAGAGAGAGATGGTGTTGAGGCCTTGATGGAAAGAAAAGAGAGGGAGGAGTAAGAAATTGAGATAAAAGAAAAGGAGCCTCTGAATGAGAGCATTAAGATCCGGACTTGAGGCCAAGATGAGTCTCCTTCCACCAGGGTTACTGCCTTCGAGACAGAGCACATCAATCTACATGTTAATTCTACAGTACCTACTGCATCTTTCTATACGAGGCCTCTTTTGTTGCAGCAAAGCATTCAGGTGTGACCACTTAAACCACTGGCTGATCATGAGGCATCACTTATCAGGACATGAAAGAAACCACACAGGGCTTCCCTGACCGGTTCACGTTGAGCAATGATTAATATCTATAAACAGTTTCTGTATGAGAACGCAGAAATTTGAGGCAAAGGACAAGATTTTGGTACTGTTTTGGTTTCTGTCTGTAATCGGAGCCTTGAGTGGGCTTTGGTTACATGAAGGTAAACAGTCAGCAAAAGAAGGGGAACACAGGGGATCAAATCCAATCTCGCAGCCCATCGGCATCGTTTATTTATCTCATTATTATGCTGTTGTGAAACAATTCCGTCATGGACCTCAACTTCTCAACTCTAACTCTGTTTTTGTGTCTCGAGTTGCTAATCGGATTGTAAACTATGACTGTCAAATGGAAGAAGAAGTGTTCGCCAAAATATTGGCAAATTACTAATTTCACTGCCTAATTAGTCATCAATTAGTTAGTTATCACATCTCTGAGTAAACCTTTCACAGATTAGTGGTGTTCCACGAATTCCATAAGCAGTGGGAATCCTGTCACAGCCAAGTAAATTAGTGGTCAAATGAAATATATGGACGTTGAGTGTTTCAGTTCAGCAGCTCTGTGTTTGTTTGGAACTGGACTCTGTCTGGTCGCACACCAACAGTTACATTGTTAACTCAGTGCTCCTTGTTTGACCCCACAGAGCACAGAAAACAAAACCAGTTACACCTCCTATTAACACACACAGCCTCTGCCTAACACACACACACACACACACCGCCTCTGCCTAACACACACACACACACAGCCTCTGCCTAAAAATCTGAGGTTCATTTCACAGTGCAAGTCAAAAACTAGATTGCGCTAGTGTGCGTAGCGATGTGTGTGTTCTCACCCCTCCTCGATGGTAACCCCGTGCATGATGATAGAGTTGGTGACTTTGACCTTCTCTCTCACAGTGGTGGAGCTTCCGATAGTGGACCTCTTTATAGAAGTCTTATCCGCTATCTGGCACATTGCCCCGATGATACTGTCTGATCCCATCTGTGGGAAGATCCAACACACATGAACACAAACATCACTCCTAGAGACACACACACATACTTAAGCTTCTCCACAAAACTTTCATTTAAATTCTGAGAGCTGGGAAAATGTATTAAATAAACAAAACCAGGACATCACACTTGCCTGGCATCTCTCAGAAATGACAGCTGATGGGTGAACTGCTGTCTCCTCAAACAGCTTTGGAGCCTAACAAGACAGGAAAAAAAGTGAGTGAGACAGAATGGGGAGAAAAAACTCCTGGAAAAATAGAAGAAACAATGCTGGAATGATGCCTCCAGAAGAATTGAGATATTGAGCCCAAAACCAAATAAGGATGGAATTCTGCATTATTATAGGAAGGTAGAATGAACAATATGCATTTAACCAAACACTTTTGATGGAGCACACTGGAGCTCACCAGCCGATTTGCCTCTATGTAAGCAGCTAGAGTGTTGACACGGTAGCAAAGGCCCTGGTCCATTATGTGAACGTAGCAGCGGAGCTTTCCTCCGTGGTAAGCCTCGCTCATGTCACCATGATGGTCGTTCCAACAGGAGCGCTCCTGAGCCAGCTGGAGGAGAGGCTCATCCCGTGACGAGATGAGGAGCTCTGGGCAGAGGCGAGACGGGAAGACAGGCATGTAGAGCAGCGGTTATTGTTAATATGATGAAACAGGCACAGCGATTCATTTTTGGAGGTATGGACTTCAACATGTTACAAGATCTATCAGTCTAAATTGAGAGAAAATAACGACACATCAGAGAGTTCCAAGATTCCGTAAATCAGTTACAGTGCCGGGGCTATTAAATGTTTCCTTCTAATTTTTGAATGAGTCCTGTGTGTGAGTATTAAACACTGACCGTTGTTTGTAGAGCTGTCGTTCTTTTCCTGACTCTGATCATCTGTATCATCTTTGATCTTCTGACTGTTAGCCGTTTTGGAAAACTGCTTACGCACCAAATATGGTACCAACTCGCCACGGATCGACGAGATGAACCTGTGGCAGAAGAAGAGGAAAGTTGAGTCTCAACATGTAATTGGATAAATTCTTATATTATGTTTGTGATGATAAAAAAAGAAGAAGTCGAAGGACGCAATTATCAGAATTTAGAAATCATTAAGAAAAAAAATTGATAATGGTACATGATGCACAATGCACATGCAATTATTGAAACATGTTTATAAAAAATAACAGTGACAACAGGTACCTCAGTGCCTTGTGATGACTTTGAACACATAAGATCAAGCTGAATCATGCTCTCAAGTTTCTCTCCCTGCATAAACGTGGAAGTAATTTCCCCCCTTTATTTCTCTTTCCTCCTCTTTGCAATGCTCAGAGTTTGTCTCTACCACCCCACACCCCCCTTCACTTTGCCCACTCGTACTTTCTTTTAAAAGGGAGATTAGAATTTCCATCTGAATGACAGGAGAAAAACAACAGTTACTCTGTCCATTTCTCCTTGATGAGAAAGAGCATGGGCGAGAGAGGAAGAGAGAGAGCTGGAGAAAGAAATGACTCATCTCACAAAGGTGATATATAGAGATTCAAGAAAATATATGGATGCATTATTTGGCAAACTATCCATTGTCTCAATAATTAGAAATAAGTGGAAATGACTTGGCCACGTGTCGTTCACAGTGGAGAGATTTTCAAATTTGGCACATAAGTCTTAAAAAATGCTTTTTTGGCTTTTGGGTTGTATTACTTACTAATGTGTCTATTGGCCAAGTAGTCCAAGGACAAGTTCCTCGATTGATGTTTCCTGTGACTACAGCAGCCAACAAGTTTCTGGAAAATGTCCAAACTTTCCAGGAACTGCTGTTTTCACTATTTTTCTTATTTTCCTGGCAATCACGTAACCTCCAAATATTACTTAACATTCACGGTCTATTCCAGAGATTGTCTGTATCATGGGCACGTCCACTTCCTCCCATGACGTACGAAAATCAAGCCAATATAGTGGCTGGTGACACAATTTGGAAACAATGTCTGCGCAGTAGTGATCAGGAAATGCTCCAAGTAAAATGTGTCAAAAACATTAAACATATCATTTCAAGCATTGTGGTGCAACAGAGATGCCCGGCCTTCAAATCACACCCTCATGGCAGCAATCAATATGTTTATTTGAGTGCAATCATGATTCATTCCCCAAACCTAATGTCATGACTGACATCAAATCTTTGCGCACAGGATTTTAAAGGATCGGTTCTCAAATTTTGGCTGGTCTGCCCGTGCATGTAGAGCCTGGGCAGTCGCCGTGCCGCTCCCTCACTTCAGAGGCTAAAGGCCTAACAGCCTGCCTCAGTGACACATTGTAAAACAAATTAACACCTTGCAAGAATACCCTGCTAACTGGACCTTTCAAAGCCTTACACACCACGTAACCCTGTTTAACATTTGCTCCAGATTAAGCAGTGAACATGAGTTCATGTTGGTTGAGTGTGTGCGTGAACTTCATGTTTACATGCAGGTCTGTCAGTCAGTGCTGCTCGAACTGCAAGCAACCTTTGTGTTTGAAAAACGTGGGATTAAAATTCAAGCTGGCATGGGTAATTGTCTAAATGTATGGTTCTCACTGGGGTTGATACTCAAAAATAAGTGTATTACTCACTTGTTGTCAGCAAGAAAGTCCACCACTGCTTTTTTCAGACAGTAGAGGTGAGCGTCCACCAGGCCCGTTTTGATGTGCATCCTGGGATGTCTGCAGAACAGACAGAAACAAACAGAGAGGGATATTACATCAAAATAATCATGTTATATATGATATTGACATGAAGGACAAAAAGTGAAATGTCACTAAGATAAAAAAAATCTCATATTCTTTCAGAGAGGTTGAAAATTGAAAAACAAGACTAAAACAAGATACATTAGTGGAGTTCCAATGAACTGCTGTGGCATTTCCATAAGGAACAGCTTCGCTCTGGCTTTCCTCTTGCTTTGATTCCTTTCATGTGAGCTTCTCATTTACTGAAAACCCATTGAAGTTAACTGCCCTTCGCACACAGGACAGGCACATTTGATGGAAACCAGACACAGCTATGGGCTTACATTAAAGTCAGAGAATAGTGACATCTGTCTGTTGTCTTGCATCAACTACCGTAGATGTCGCCCCAAAGAGCTGTTGCCATGAGAGACAGCTCTGCCAGCGAGACAGGTTTATGTTGACTGGGTGGCCACATGCGCCCAGACGCACACTCACTCGCTGATGCACACACTCACTCACACATTGATTCACACGCCGACACACAGTGGCCTGAGTATCAGCATGTGACATTTACGAAGCGAGAGCCAAAGAAAACCATGTCATCCTTCAGGTTTCAATAAACAAATCCACCCGCACCCCTTCATCCTCTCTGACGACTTATCCTCCTCTTCCTCAGCCCTTTCAATTATTACATAATAAAAACTGCAGGGTGCATTGATCCAAAAAAGGACCATACCAAGGCTTTTACATGTTTTAGCCAACTGACTACAAATCACATATAACATCCATTAATGCTAACCAGTTTTCAAAGCGCGCTGTAGTGATTTACATTTTTCAATTTGAAGGCTACTGATTTGAAAGGTCTGTGTCTCATTACCACACAACAATAACGTCCCTCAGGCAAAATTAAAAGCAGACAAGATGTTCATACGAGCAAGTTGATTTAAAGCTTCATGCGAAAAGTAAATCCAATGGACGCCTGGAAATCACAAACACTTTCTTGAAAAAGATCTGATGCCCTAATTCTATGCATTTGTGCAAGTTGTAGCCAAATTTAAGAATTTTCCACTCGACCACAAAGACCAGCAAGCAGCCGGGGCACCAGGTGTATCACATGAACACAACCCTAGCGGCTTATATCTTACGAATTTTGTCAGAGGTATGCAAAAATGTACATCAAAACTAATGTCCTGAGAACGAATATAGAGTATAACACTGATCGTCCGATAATGTGCATTGTCCCATATTTCACCCCAGACCATAACTCCACCAGCACCATGGACTAGTGTGCAGACAACCTTTACATCAGCAAAGCACTCGCCAACACGACACTGACACGCTGCCTACTATCTGCATGAAAAAAGAATTAAGTTCACAAGAGTCCATCACATACGTTTGTTAAAAACAAGTGCGGAGTGTATGTGAATATAATGGTTGTTTTCTCTGCGAAGAGTGAACATGTATTTTAATTCTGAAAAAAAAACTGAATGAAAACTGGCTATCAACCTGGCTACCTGATTGTGATTGAAATCTTTACGCAAAACTATTTCCTACGAATTTCTAGCGTTCTCATTCCCCTTCCTTTCAACTCTCCACCCAGCTGCAGCAGAAGTTCAGTGTCTCAGGAGGACTGCTTGGTCACACATATTTTACAACCAGATGCTGAAAGCCGTAAATCAAACAGTGTGTGTGTTCGTCTGTGTTAAGGTATTTTATCTAAAAGCATAAAAACACATGTGCATGCACACAAAGACACGCTCTGTGGGTGTTTGTCAAATATATTTATTCATACGGCATTTCCCAGGTGTGCGCCTGTGTGTGTGTCATGGGCTTGAAGTAGAATTTATGTGGACACCCAGAATGTGACATCACTGTTTATCACCTGCAGGGAGGCAGAAGAGAGAGAGACGCAGATAACTGGGCCGTGGCAGGGACGAGAGAGAGAGAGAGCAAGACTAGGAACAGGTGCCCTTATAGGGCAGCATGTGAAGACAAGTTCGCATCGACCGAGTGTTAACCGAAACATTACTTGGACACTCACGTTACCAATTGTCATTTTTTTAATTAATGAAATACGTGTATGTATTATTCATAACATTATGCATTTTATCAACTGTTTGTCAGGAAAAACTGCAAGTTTCTTCTTTGCACGAGAGCGGGCATTGATGCAGTGACTAATTATATCTGCAAAGTAATTGTGTCTTACCACACTGATTAAAAGCCGTCATTCAAAGAGCCGTTGTCCATATTTGACCATCAGTACTAGTTATTAAGACACACATTTTCTTACAAACAGCAATCAGGCATTTTTAATACATAACTTATATTCAAGTGTGGCCTTACACAAGTTATTAAAATTAATAAAGCTTAGGTGTATATAGTTCAATCCCAAACCTTGTATTATTAATTTTTTTTCAGATTCCAACCACAACAAATATATCCTAATTTCAAAACAAGGGCAAACAACTTGCATTACCTTACAGCAACGTCATGTGATTTCTGGTTGCAGCAAGTGCTGTGAAAGTTGGGGAGCAGGATTTTAGAGCCTCTGCAGGCAAAGATGACTCAACTCTTGGATTAATGTCCGACTACTAAAGCACCACTAAAAATCCTCAGTGGGAGAGAAGAGTCACATCCCTCTCACTCTAAAACACACACAAAAGCATACGGCATAATGTATCATTTAGCTGCAACTAAAACCGCAAGATGAGCGGACGATGATTCAGACACTGCAGAATGACTGTTAATACCCTCATTAGTCAGGTTTCCACTACAGAGCCAAAGGAGCTGAGGGGCTTACTTATTGAGGGCTTCAGTTGTTGCACACAAAATAAAACGTTTGTGATTCCCTTAATTCCATGCTGGTCCAATACATCTATTTTTTTGAAGTGAGATCAGTTACATTTTTGAACTTGTGCTATGAGCTTTAACTGCTCATGGCACAACTGGTGAATCAAGGCTACTCTGACATCTTAACATTAAAGGATCAGAGATAGATCCTGCCTCATGTGCTCATGATGAAACAAACATGTATCAAAACGGTTCAGGACTATCTGAGGAAAATGAGAGATGGCAACGAGACTTTCATGTTTGCCAGCACTTGGATTTTAGCAATCAAGCCTCACAAATCATTTTTTCATTAATTCAGAAAATAGGAAGAGCCAATATACAAATTTCCAACAAACAACAAACGAGATGCCCAAGACACTGATATATGACAGCATAAAAAAGGGATAACAATCATTCATACATAATTACAACCTAATCATAATAATTTTACAACGCACTTATTTTGCAAACACATGTGTGTTGTGGCATTGATGTAATCCTGCCCTCCCCTTGTTGGATGGTGCAGCATGTGGTGTTTTGGCTGATGTTTTGGTCTCACTGTCTTGTACCGTTATTGCAAACAGATGCAAACATACTCCTGGGCCAGTATCTTAAAGGTCACAGCAGTTACAGGATAATTCTGGTATTTTTCAGCCTGGGCTTTACTTTCTCATGTTTTTGGGACTAAATGATTGACAAGTGTAAGCATGATTTGAACAGTTAGAATATGGAGCGAGAACACTTTAACTGATGACAAGTCTCACTCTGAAATCTCATAGTAGGTGAGGAAGACAACAGCGTCAACATGAGGGACATTTACAGAGTCGTCTAGAGAAGAGGAGGGTACAGAACCAAATGCTGGAGCATTCATATAGTGCTTTTATCCAAAGCGCTTTACCACATAATCTGTCATCTCTCATTGATAGCAGACGCTGACATGCAAGGTGCAAACCAGCTTATCAGGAGCAAATAAGACACTTCGACATGGTAATTGGAGGATCCGGGGTTTGAACTAGTAACCTTGTGAGTACTAGAAGGCCATTCTACCCACTGATAGGATTTCTTGGGGACTGGTCGTCCCTCAGTGTATACAATTCAAATGCTGTAGTGTATACAACTCACCTCTCCCTTGTTTTCCTCACAGTAGGGTGAAAAAGAGAGGCAGGCCTAAGCAACTGCTTATGAGATTAATGAGCAATTGCGCAAATGTGTTATTGTATAATTTATTTACATTTTTATAAATTGTAAAACATATTTGTAATTTTCAATCTATGTTTTTATGGTGCTGAGGGTGTACTAATCAACTTTATCTCTCCTCATTAACTTATTACCTGCAGCTGGATAATATAAAAGGCAGCTGGGATTAGACTAAGAGACGTTATATGTATGATGCATACTGTGATGACTCTTAATTTAAAACCAGAACCAAAACACATCCTCTGAGAATGTTCATTACTGGAGCAAACGACCAACATCCCAACAGCGTGTACAACTACTTCATAAATAAGGCTCACTGTGAACATTTAAAATACAAATTATAAAGTGCTTCAGTGTGTGCGCCTGCTTTGACGAGGCACCTGCGTCTGGATGGAGCTGGTGTGCAAAACAGTCGGATCTTGTAAAACTACCCACTGGTGGATTATAGAAATCCAGAACTCTGGAATGTATTTTGTGATTACCTTACGGATAATTCCTCTATGATGAGTAACTTTAGACCTTGTGCTTGTGAGAAATGTGTATTAACGACCAAATGTGATCTAATGGTTTTAAGACTTTCAACGTCAGCCGTAAATGTTTAGCTGTGGGCTCAACGTGTTGCCATAACACTGTGACAATGAGTAAGGGATTTCTCTCTATCAATGTCCACCCTGGAGTTGCGTTACATGCATTCATTGTATGTTTATACGAGCTTCTTCTCCTTTACGGACTGTCCATCTGTGCACGTGCGTAATGATGCTGGCTGAAGATTTCCCTGTTCAGGAAAGCATGCTAGCAGCTGCTCTGGCCCCACTCTTATTTGCCAGAATTTACAGTGGCTTTGGCTCCATGAAGTATTTACGAGCTCCCAAAACACCGCTCTCACACATACATGCAGTTTAGTGCACTGAAATGAAAACCTACCTAGAGTTCTCTTCCGGTAACAAAAATCCCACACACCGGCCACAAAAACATTGGCCTATTACACACTGACTCTGATTAGAACCCAAAACATCTGCTCTCCTAATGTGCAGATATTCAGTCATTTTGGATGATGTCCCGACCATCAATCAATCAAACACTAATGTACTAACAATGGGATGAGAACCTTAAAGGAAAAAACATACTGGACAGGTTCCACTTCTTACAGAATTAACATTAATCATCTGTGGCTAATAAAATGCACCAGAGGAATAAATGTCAATTCAATTTTATAGTGAAGAATGAGAAATGAATGGCCAGGGAGGCGATGCTGACCATTTCAATGAAGCTTGAAACTAACATACAAACCATCCCAGGATGTTATTACTCGATGAAATAGATTCCTGTATTGTTATTACAGACTTGTACCGTTAAACTTATAAACTGGTATCATGTATTAACATGGATCTTGTTCAAACTTACTTCCTCATGATAGATTTCCTAATTGATAGCCCGTCCTCCAGATCTGCCTCGTTCGCCATGAACAGCAGCCTCTTCCCTGACTGATCCACACCCAAGAAATCTCTCTGCTCAGCTGTGGAGAAACATATGCAATATTTGAAATCAAAACATGTTTAATTATAATAATATTATTAAAATGATATCAGTGATGGCTAAAATAATAGAGTCATTTAAGCTTCAGCGAAGGTACAGGTGATAACATAAGTTATACAATAAGAAATGATGTGAAGGAAGCAAAAAATGCTCATCATGGTTTGTGCAACAGTGCAAATGTGAAAGATATTCAATTTAAGGGTAGAGAAATAAAAGAAATCCTCAAAATTATAAGAACATGAGAACATGTTTAGTATTTGTGATGATGAAGTGATTAATCTATTATCTAATTAATACATGGGGTTTTTTTACCTGTTTTTTTCTTGCCCTTCTGGCCAGGGACCGTCTCTGTGAATTCATGGGCTTTGCTCATTAGCATGGCCAGTGTTGCATTGTGGGCTCTGAATAGATCAACCACCTCGTTAAGAGCCACGTCTGTTATCAGGTCACAACTCACCACCAGGATGTCCGTCTAAAGAGGAAGGTTGGAAAGAGAGTAATGTAACACTGATAATGAAACAAGACTGGATAGTTCTAAATCTAAAGGTCAGCTACGATAAATAACCATCACATATTGAACCTGCTGTGCCATTTAATAGTACTATGGTTGGCTCACCAAGTCAGGAGATTTCAGACTTTCCAAAAGAGGTTTCTGGCTTGTACTCTATTTTGGATCAAAGTATCCCCATGTGTTCCAATTACTCACACTCTATCTCTCACACACACACGTTATGTTTACAAAATGAGGCTTGCTCACTCACAGCATTAATCTAAGCTTGTTAGTGGACTACACATACATATATGTGAGAACAATGCTGCACATAAACAAGTCAGAAATGCACAACCTTTGGCTCAGTGAGATGGATTTAGAGCCTGAAATACAAAACAGAAAAGTAATCGATCTTGGCAGACAGAGATCTCTTCCAAATTTAGCATTGCACGCACACATACATTTATTGGATCCGTGTTAAGGTTAGCATTGGCTGACAGTCAGTTATAAATCCTATTCAATTTCATTGTTTTTTATTTCAAGAGTTTGCCTGTTTTTCTGCAGCTGGTCCAATCTGTTATTGAAAGCAAATATAAAACATAATCTTTGCTTGAATCATAGAGATGAAATACTGATAGACGCCATAAGAGCTCCCCAAAAATCAGGCCAAACGATCTTGTTTGGCCCCCTGGTGGCTTGTTGCAGTAAAGCTTATAAATCCCGCTTCCTATACGTTAGCGTATTGGACTTGGCCCAAAATAATAATTCAAAGTACATATGAAGGCCGGAAACAAAAACGCGAAATTCTTAGTTTCAGGGGATTTTACACTAACGTGAAGATAATCAAGAATATTATGATATGTATGATGACCATCGAAGAGCTTGACGGATGCTCAATTCTGCACCAACTAGAATCATTTTGTACCTTGGGGAAATAAGGACCAAGCTGAGAAATTTTAGAATTATTCTTTAATATTTAAAAAGATGTTGAACTATCTCGCCATCATTGCTTTTCTCCGGACAACTGCAGCTACTATGGCTAAAATAAGAGGGACAGGGAAAGGGACTAATAAATAATATTATGAAGGGTGAATATTCTTAAACCATTTTCAGAATCCTAACTATGCAATAATGTGTAAACCAAGGTAAGTTTAAACCGTGTATCGATGCACTGCTTGTGAATTCCATTAAGATATCACTTGCGCTACATCAGAGCAAAACCTACACAAGTCATTTTAACTGGTGTCCACTGACATCACATGTCTGCATGTGTTTTAACATGTGTGTATGTGCTTTAACATGTGTGTGCGCCAACACTTGTGTTTCTGCATGCAGTAGCCATCTGTCTGTCCAGTGATGTGGGCTGTCAGCATAAGTACTAATCCCACCATTAGCACCAGCCGCCTTACTGACAAGAGATATCTTTGCTCTGTCCACATTGAAGGGAAGACGGGGAAAAAAGAATGCTAGAGGAAGGCGGGCGGCATTAAAGAGGGAAGAAAAACACGCTAGGGAGCGAGCTAATACAACTGTCAACAATGAAGAAGATCAAAAAAGTGATCTCACTTCACCCCACACATCAACCAGCTGTGAACCAGAAGCTGATACCAGTTTACCAGTAGCACACCTCAATATGAAACATTAATGGTTGCGGAAAAGCAAAGGAATTAGCATGATCTTTTCATTAATGTGCACTACAAGGAAATATTGAAGTGAGTTGATCTGTGTGTATGTGTGTGTGTGTGTGTGTATTTGGGTGGTATCAGTGGGGTCAAGGTTCATGCAGTTGACCGACTGGTGACTTCGAGCACAACCTGGTCTGGACTTGGCGACAGGAAGCTGCCACTGTGAAGCTTGATGTGTCTGCAGGAGATCTACTGACACGGAGACAACCAAACCTTTCAACTCTCTTCTCCCTCTCAAACACACGTACAGGCAAGCTCGCACACACACACACACACAAAAAAAGACCCCACGTAAGTGCGCAGAAACACACACAAGCAAAAGCATGCGGCTGCACATTCCCCACACACACAGGCGACAGCAGAGTGGAGTCAGCTGGAGAGACAGAGACACTTTGGCCTTTCAACAGCCAGAATCTTCTGGACAGGTCAGGACCACACACATACACACATACTTGTGCCAGAGGAGCTGACATCAACTGAAAATGACTGCTTATAGAATCTTGACGCAGTTAAGGGAGCTTGGGAAGTGTCTTTGTATGTATGGCAACAGTGCCTCTCTATTTTTGAGCCTTTTTTTGAATAATGGTAAATGTTGTTACTTATGGTTGGCCCCATAAGGACCAGTAAACTCTCACTGATGACCTTTTTTAAAACCTGAATATAAGAACAACTGAAAATCCAATAGGAAGTCTGACTAAAAAATTTGAAGGAGTAACAGATGCCTATATACTGTTAAAAATAGTATTTTACAACAGGATAATTAGCTATGTAAGAGGTGTTGTTACAAAATAAATTACCAGGAATGTGCGCATGCATGTATTTGACTGATTACTGCAGCACCTTGCTGGATGCACTAAAATAAGCTATATTGTGTTAAAAAAAATCTGTGGAAAAAAACAATAATTAGTGGTTTTGCTGGGAGTTTCTTCATTAGACCAGTGTCGTCAAATATTTTCTTTTGTGTAAGGCTTCCAGGCTTTATAACAAGCTAAGCTACCTGCATGCTTGTTCTGGCTTCATATCGGTATCTGTGCTGTGTTAGCTTCACATGAAAAGCCTCAGCGCCATCTCTCACTCTTCTCTTTGTCTTCACCTTTCGTCATGTGGCCTAAAGGTTGACAAACATTTGCCTACCAAAGGTAAAACCTTTGAGTCAGCACCTCCAATGTATATATATATAGTTGTCTTAGCTTGCATACACCCATTCTGCCAGGTGCTTAAACCTGAATCATAATAGAAAATGTCAAAGAGGCTTTAAGCGTACAAAGCAAAATGTGCATGTTAAGTACACCTTTCACTAGTTAGACTTTTTGTGAAAGACCAAGGCACTAATCAGGCTCCATCTACTTTTCTGTAACTTCACTGTTTGAAGTCTGAACAAAATAAAATATGTTGCTTGTAATCTCTCTTTTCAATGATCAAGAGGAATGACCTAATCTGCTCACCCAGAATGTACTCTGATTCGTGTAAGTATTTTGTTTGATAGGTTACACCAAATCCCCTCATGGGAGGCTGTTTCTATAAAGAGATGAGTGAGTGTGTGTGTCTATACTGTACTCATGCATCAGTTAGACAGTTTGAATGATTTCCCGGCTCGGATTTGGCAGGCTATGGTTATGGTTCTTCACTCATCACCCTCCAGTGTGTGAGTGTGTGTAACTCAATGCCTCTAATCTAACAGACTGCTCAAAGGATTAGGAACTCGACTATTCTCAATGGGAGCATGCTGGAGCTCGTCCTGTTTTAGACTCTGTCTGCGTGTGTGTGTGTGTGTGTGTTTATACTATGCAATTAATAAAGACGTCTTGAACAAAGAGAATACTTAGAATATGAGACGATCCATTGAAATGCCGGAGGACAAGAACATTGAACTCACTTGTTACACCAAATTAGTCATTTTTAGTCCATAAATGAGTTTTCTAATGCAAAGCAGACAGATTCTTCTGGAAAGAAAAATGTATTTGAATGGTCATTTTATATTATATATTCTATGCCTGTAAACGAACATTATGTAGATTGTTTGAAGAGGGAATAAAATATTCATACAAAAAAGTCAGTTAAGTCAGTTGTTACTACAATGTACTGCAGTTAGTAAGAATCTTAAAATGCACAGAATAGCTTAAATATTGATTAGGTATTGATATACTGCCCTGTATGCTTACACGTTCTTTTTCCTTTCAACCATTGCAATCATTTGGAAGCACATTGTTTTTTTGTTGTTGAGGTAAGAACAGTAATTTTCCATAGAATTGATATCCCCTCTATTCTTAGAATCTCTGGAGAAATCAAAATGGATTCAGTAACTACACTGTACAAAGAACAGTACTTTGCACACTCAGCAACACATTAAACAATGGCAATTGCTTTAGAAATACATAAACAGGCCTGAATTATACAAAACCATGCAAACACATCGTCATTGACAAAGGAGGTCAGTTAGAACCACGGCATAAACAAGGGGACGACACATAACCTAACATACCCAAACACAAATGTTGCACAGATGTGCTTGACGACAGGATGAGAATAAATGGTGCACTGGGTAAACTGGCAGAACAGGGAGTCTTAACCATGAGCTCATCTGTTTAGAGAGAATCGGACGAAGGGAGGGGTGGAGGGATCCGCGGGCAGGATACAGAGGGGGTCTGGAGATTGGGGTTGGGGGTCAGGGATACCATGTCAGCATGTGCAAATGTGTCTGCCTGTTTGGGTGTGTATTTTAAAAAGGTGAAATGAGGCACTTCAGCAGACTTGGCCATCCGGTGAAGGGAAAAGCATGGATCACTGCTCAACAAGCATTACACACAACACACTGTTTAACCTCCCCAGCAATCTTTGTAAGTTTTTACGTCTGTGCCTCGATTTCTTCCTGCATCTGTTTCCATGTGATCGATATTAAACGCAAAAAACCTCAGCCCACGAAGAAAGAAAAGCTAGCGGGCCGTGAGGAGATATTCGATGAACTTGCCAATGAATCCATAATTTGGATTCTGTTGGTGACCCAATTTTCCATTTACAAAATAAAGACGGGGTGTACCGTATCATATTGTATCATTCGTGATAATAGCAAACATGGCTGGAAGTGGCTTGAAAAAAGGTCATTTTTTTGTATTTGCAAACTGTTTAGATTTACACTTGTCTTGTGTTTGATTTTATTCTGTTGGACTTTATTCTGCTGTTTCCCAACCGAGTTTTTACTGAATATCTGAAGGCAAACGGTCATGTTTGCTGAAGTAAAAAACACATCTTGTTTCAGTTGTATGTTCTTGAAAGTAATAATCACATAAATGATGAAATATGAAATACTGTCATATCCCCCTTATTCATTCATTAGTCAGCCTCAATTCCTATAAATATAATGGAAAAAAAGATCAATGCAGGCCTGCTAAAAAAATGCACGTACCTTTATCTTCTGGTGGATTTGTCTGAGAGCGTCTGCTGTGCCCATGTCTCCATGTTTTTCATCCTCATGGAAACAAACTATATCCAGTTTCATCTTCACGTCCCCCTTTATTTTAGGGTCTGTGCTCATCATCTTCTGGACCTCTCTGGTTGTGATCACTATAACCTCTGAAATCAATTAAAATGTGACAATGTAAAGCATTTTAGTATGAAACACTGTATTTAGCTATAAGTTTATAACCGCAAGAGAACTGGACGATGTTGTGATTTAATTTGACACTTTGTATTTTATTTTATTTGAAGTTGATGCAATCTTTTTCTTGCTAACAAAGCAGTGTATGATTATATCTAAAATTGGAATTTTTCCACAAGAAAACTTATGAATGCATAACTCAAAATAGAAAATAAATAATAATAATAATAAGCAATTTCTTGCTGCATCTGTTTCCACCACATAAAGATTAGATTAGACACTAGATTTTTTATTTTGCTTTAGCAAAGCTGAAAGGATTGTATGCAAAGAGAAATACATCAATCAGTAATAAGACGCCCAACATAGAGCACACTATTCCATTTTCAATGCCTGTTTTGATTATGAGACATGCCAAACTAAGTTAAGATACGATCACTGCTCTATTTTTACTAAGTTGTTAATAACATGACTAGACTGCTTTATGCATCTTTGTTTAGTTCATCTGGTTTAATAAGGCCCGTCTGTATAAAATGTTTTCTACCGGGCATTTGCTCACTATAGCTGTGTCAGCCTAGTAAAAACTAAATTGCAGGGCTTTGGCTAGCTGGCTGCACACAGTAAACTGCTGGCCACACAGGATGATTATGTACAGAAATGGAGTTTTATTTAGGGTACTGAGGAGCTACAGGCTTTTACAATGAACAGCCCTGTTTACTGGCAAGAACAGCATACTGCAACAAATCCCTTTATAAGCCTTCAGTTTCTGTGCCTGCAGCGTGCTGCAGCACAAGAGGCAAAACTCTGGACTGTAAATCTAGACAGGAAACGCACACCTGACAATGGTTGATGAGGTGCTGACAAGCTGGTGAAAATATGATTACCAAAAGCAGCACAATTGTAAATGAAATACAGCAGTGCAGGGAAATGAGTGATATACCAGCATGTTTCCAAGCACTGGACTATTATTGACCCTGAGTGGACGTATTAAATTCTTTAGGAGTTCATGTTTCACCTTTGGTTTGTTAGCAACATCTATGCTAGCCGGTTACCAGCCAGCTATGATGTAATGACACCAGTAAGAACAACAGAAATTGTAATAGCCAAAATAACATAAACAGAATTTAAAAAACAATCCAGCTCTCACCCTCAAAGCCGACTCTCTCCAACAGGTTAAGCGGATACCATATGAGGGGCTTGTTGCCAACAGGCAGCATTGGTTTTGGGGTGTTGTAAGTCAAATCGGTCATACGAGACCCCCCACCGGCTGCCATCAACACTGCCTGGAGCTCCATAATGTCTGCTGAGGACGGCTGAGAAAGGGAGAGAAGTACAGACAGAAATGCATTTAAATACAAGCATTCGTACAGAAAACTAACCACCAGTCAAGTTAACACAAGTTTATTTGCGTATTAACATACAAGCATACGTACAGGTGGGTGCTTTAGTCGTACAGAGAGATATAGTTGGATAATCTATTTATAATTAACATGCGTTTATATTTTTGTTCAGCCATTGGACTTCTCAGACACATTACTAACCACACTGTACAGTTCAGGCTCTTTGCTTGGATAACATTTGTCTATCTTGATAGTTCACATTCACAATTATATGTGACCTGTATCCAGCTGTAATGTGACCGAATTTATCCTACGACATGGCATGGATACGTACATTGATACATTTCTGCATCATCTGCGTCAGCTACAATAAAAATGTCAGATTTGTGAAACCACTGATGGTACTCAAATCTAGAAATGGAATGTATGGACAGGATTTTGCAAACAGTTCATCGACTGTCTGTGATGGTCCCTCCGTTGATGACTTTTACAGCTCTCCTCCACTATGGCTTCTGTTTCACCCATAGACAGATATTTTTCAGCATTGGCTGATGATGACATTTTTCAGTGAGTGTATGCGTACAGGAAAGTAGCAACACGGATACTGAACCGTCTGTTGTTATTCCTGTCGCATAGCCTCGTATTGGATATATATCCTATGTAGGACCACCAATCAATGTGACAAAAATTGGATTTTAAAAGGATTCAATGTCTGTCCTTACAACCCTTAAAAATATAAAATATGTCACATTAAGGCAAAAAGCTAAAGCTAGAATATTATAGCCGAGTATGCAAAACATGTGAATTACTCCTCTGCGCTTTACAAAAATCAAAAGATTAAAAGTGAAAGGATATTTTTATTAATTTGGAGGACTTATTGGACCGTTATACTGAAAGTATGAAGCAGTCAAATTGTTCATAAACATATTTACAGATAGATTTCTATGACTTTTCCATGCCTCATGAAACATCTGAATACATGCCACAGAAACATTTGTATACATTTTCAAAAGATATGACTTCTATATTTTTCACGACTGTTTATACACTGTGTAAAACATCTTAGAAATGTGTTAGGCCACCATGAGACCACCAGAACAGCTTCAATGATTCTACAAGTCTTTGGATCTCTACTGGAGGGATGCACATCATTCTCCAATAGATTATCTTATTTGGTGTTTTGATGATGGGGATTGAGCGTGCTGTGAAACACATTGATCCAAAACCTCCCAGGGATGTTCAACTGGGTTGAGATCTGGTGACTTTAAAGGTCATAGGACTGTGATTCATATATTTTTTTGTAATGTCATATCATTTTTCTATACTCATTCAATGCATGCCGTTTAATTTAAGTTGTCACCAGTGTTTACTTTTGCATACAGAGAACACAAATAATGACTGCATAAGCCCTATTTCCACATTGTGTTCAAATTGGGCAACTCATCTCCACAGCGACAGCAGCTGATACTTACACTGGCATGTGCTCCAAACTGACAACTGAATACACATCAAGGCATTAACAGGACGGTACGATTTCAACATTAAACCATTGTATGTCTGAGAAACAGGTCTAACTGTACCTGTCAGTGTTTCCTTTATCCTTGCTGAAGCGTTAACCAGTGAAAATGACAGCGGAGGTGGACACATGTAAGCTGGTAGCTGACGGTGTTGTTAGCACTCTGCTAACGATTAGCACAGGGTTGAAAGCGATACCTCCGCTTCGGCGACGGCTCACAAGAAGTCGAAAACGTCTACGGACGAGCCAAAACCCCTACTCAGATAAGCGCAAATGACATAAGTTTAATTACTGGCTTAATTACTTAAACAAAGTTTACGTGAAATAAGCTAACTGCTTGCATGACGACATCTGGTTGTCTTCACTGAAATAAGTCCGTAAGGGAAACTACTTCCTCGGCAAAGTAGTTCCTACTGAAAAGAATGATTGGAATAGAATAGAATAGAATAGAATAGAATAGAATAGAATAACTTGGGAGAATAGAATAGAAATAGCAATAATGTATAGAAATTACAGAAAAGTGTAAAAAAATAATGTTTGTCAACTTTATTTTTTAATAAATTTAAAACAGAATAGGCCAAATTGTCTATACATAACTTTTGATGTACTATGAAGCACTCACTGGTGTCAGTTGTTATGAGTGGTAACAAATATGTCATAAATAAAATAATCAGTGTGACAAAAGAGGTGTTTTTACTATTCCTCGCTGTGTTTATGTTATTCATCATGGTTGCTGAAATAAAAAACCGAGTCAATATTTGTCTGAATTTAATTAAAAATGTTTCCCCTAGACTTTCAGCTCATTAGATCATGATGATAGGCCCTTTTCACAGTGCAAATGCTGAGATGTTATGCCACAGGTGTAATTAATACAGTTAATTATGGTCCCATTCCATTTCATCTCACAATCTTTCCACTGTGCCAGCATGCACAACAGCAAAGCCCTGGCCAACCCAAATGGAACAGGATCCTAATTAATGTTATTAAATACACCTGTGTTGACACCTGCTTGTTTAGTGCCTTCAACGACCACCTTGTATGATAAGGTGAGATACAAATACATTTACACTTGCACTGTGTTTATACTGTAATGACATTTTCAGAGAAATAGCTTATTAAGATGGTAATGATGATGATTGTTTTTGGTAGTTGGTGGTGTTCACATTTTTACTTTACTTCACCCAAGCAGACTGCCAGGATGTCCCCACCTTCAATATAACACATGATTTAGCATATTGGATAGAGAAAACACATGACATATTCTGTAACATGTCAAAAAAGTTCACATAAAAGGAAATGTAAATAAAATGACGACATAAAACCAAGTGTGCATCCAGCCATCACCATCCATTGAAAAGTCTGTTGTTGTTGGTGATTTTTAAATGAACATGTTTGTCTGATTTACTTCAGTTACTTCAGTTCTGTAAAGTTTAGTCAATTGCTCTCATTGTTTTATTTTTATCTGGAGTTAAATCAATGCTCACACACATACAAAGTGGTGGGAACAGATTAGCAGCCAGAAGCCACCCAGCTACTTCTGCACACTTCAAGGTTGACAACTCCCAATTCACAGAGCTGAGACGTAACAGCAAATTGAGCTCGGGGAATGTGGCTTTGGTTGAGTTTGTTCTGGCCCGGAGATGAGCTTGGCTGCTCGTTGCTGCTTGCTGGAAACCAGAGGAGCAAGAGAGAAAAAGAGAACGAGGAGTGAGAAAGAGACAAACAAGATTGTCTGTCCGTTGCTGCCTGAATGCCAGAATACTGAAATAAAATGATGATGGGATACGGAAGCCTGGCAGGTCATTGTGTTGGGAAAACGAAGGGAAAAACAGGTTACAGAGACAGGTTTCTGGAAAGCTGTCTGTAAGTAATAGGGAGAAAAGAATAGAGGTGAGGATGAAGAGCTGTAAGGAACTAACTGGGTGTGGAGTGATTAAAGAGACGAGAAAAAGAAGGAAGGGAATGAAACAAGCAGAGACAGAGGTACTTTAATAAAAATAGAGAGTGAAGTTCTGATTGGACAAATATTGTCATGCTCACATTTTGGTAATTATTATGGTGGTAATGCAGTTCAATGAAAGTTGTCTGAATGGGGGTAGTATACAGCCAAGACACGTTAGCAGACATTGAGATAGAGATTCAGCAATAATTTCTTTCTGTTTTCTATGTAATCACTTGATTTGTCAATCATATGCTACATGCTGTGTATACAGCAATGAACACTGGAGGAAGACAGATGTATTATAAAAGAAAGTAAAAGACGACCGATCCTGATAATAAAGCTGAAATTAGGACTGGCCGAAACAACATCATTTACATCTCAATTTGCAAAATTGACCTTCAAGATACAAGGGTGTAAAGAAAGTTGAGCAAATATATGATGGTTAAATTGCTTTTATATTTCACTTCCAAATGTTCCGTAAGTAATTACTGATGTGCTGAATGGTGCTGCACTACACTGACAAAACACAGATGCTGAGAAAGACCAGCTGTTGTTGGATTTATTTCCATTAAATGTAGTAAAGGCACACATGTATCCCACATGGTGAACTGTGATAAACCCTTAAAAATCCCCTTTAGACATGTTTGAAGACGTATAAAAGCACTTTGCTTTGAGTGACAATTTGTTTAATAAATTTTTCCACAAAAAGGTTCAATTACTTAAAATTATAAAAAGCAAATGTGTGTGGCCACATCCCACTTCAACATTTTGTATTACATGTTAAGTAAATTATTGAATGTGAGTCATAACCAAGTGAATAAATCGGCATGAATGTGTCATGACAGAAACAATTTTCTCTGCTGAGACGAATGACAAACATGGGATCCATATTTCTACTATGGTGATTCTGGCATTATTCATCTCAAATTGTATCAAGGGCAATAATATCATACAACTATGATAATTACCACACATCTGGCAATGATGATGAAGTAATAGAAATGTCAAAGGAACAGGAAGAAGCTGTTCTGCATAAAATTAACTTAAAACAATGTTTGTCGAGAGATGAAGGTCCTCTATGAAAAGAGCTTGTGAAGAATAATTCATAAAGTCACTCCAAAGCACTCTTCCATGACTTAAAAAAAGCTTTTGCAGGGACACCGTGTTCTTGTACATTCAGAATCAGTTATTACCAAGGTAATAAAACGCCACATGAAATGACTGAAGTAACTCATTTTATTATTTATAAATGCATTAAGTTTTTTATTTCCAAACATTACTTTCATGTAGCAGATTTTCATTTCCAGTGCTTCAGCTACAAAGAGCCTTTTGTGGTTCTCATTTCTCCTCTTTACCCAGCCGGTTAACAATGTTTTGTCAGTGTGCAGGTGGCATCCTTCTCTCTACAAGTGATGCAGCAGTAAAAAAGTCGATTCAAACCGCCGGCCCTCGCACAGATGACCGCTTGGCTGGTTTACCACAGAGCACTGATGTGTTGACTCCACATAACGGAGCTGGAGAACTGAGGTGCAGTTTACTGGTGTCACTGAACGCTCCTGTGACAAAATAAAAACGTGTTTGCGGTTGTTAAAGACGGCCGACTGTAGTCGTCTTTTCCTTTTCAGAATAAAGTACGACCACGACAGTCTGCTATAGATACTGTATGTCTTCCTTTTGCATACATCAAAACCCTGGTTTATTTGTCTAATAAAGACATCCATCCAAGCAATGAGTGATGGGGCAAGAACAGAGAAACAGACCTTTATAGCTCTAACATACAAGCAGATGGAGACAGGACGTGAACAGACACAAAGACAAGTGTGCAGGTCTAGTCATGGTGACATGAAATGGCGTCCTGATAGT
Organism: Macroramphosus scolopax; assembly: GCA_901007825.1. Lineage (NCBI taxonomy): Eukaryota > Metazoa > Chordata > Actinopteri > Syngnathiformes > Centriscidae > Macroramphosus > Macroramphosus scolopax. The sequence goes on along the minus strand of CAAKHC010015498.1, from coordinate 37,364 downwards.
TCCCCTGATTTCCTTCTCTGTCCTTGGCCCTGTCGCCACGTCTTGTAAATCTTTCTGAATCCAGTGAAACAAGCCAGTTGGATTAGCTTGGTTAAGATCATAAACATTTGCAGTAAAGACCACCCAAGGAGAGAACAGGCGAGAGTGTGTGTGTGTGTATGTGAGTGTGCATGCGTGGATGCGTGAAGCCTCCCTCTGTGTTCCGACCATACGAGCTCTCAAATATAGTCTCACGCATACGCATGCGCACACACACTTACATACGTCCACTTATGTTGTGGTTTGTGTTTTGGTGTTTTGCGCCACTTCTAGGGCCAGTGCAGTGTGGGGCCCTCACCGCTGGCGTGGAAACCGAAAAAAGGCCTGATCGCTCAAAGTCTCTCTCTCTCACACACAAACACACACACACACACACACACACACACACACACACACACACACACACACACACACACACACACACGCACACACAGACACACACCTCCGATGTGTTCATCAGCTGCGAATCGATAAGTGTCTTTGACCCAAACAACTGTGATATGAAGCCCGTTTCTCTGGGACTGCCACATATACGTACAATTATTTCTCCCTAACGTTTAACAGTCTGCATCACCAGACCCTGAAATTTGTTCTTTTTTTTTCGTTTGAAAAACAGTTGCACTAATTCTTCCCTTGTTTCTCTCCACACTCAGGAAGGATCAGAGAGCCAAGTCTGTGTCAGAACCCGGAAATATTTGGGTTTGGTTTTGAAGTGCCAGAGAGGGAAGAATGGGGCAACTCCCTGCCGCCAGGCACCGGCACGTTTCTCTGAGAGCTGCCGGCCTGTCTGACAGTGTGTCAATGTAAGTTTCCGTGTTAGTTGTTCATTCACCTCTGTTTGCTTGTCTTGCGCTCTATTTTCTTATAATGATTGCCTACTATTTAAGTTGGCCTGAATACAGAAGTATTCTTTTTTTTTTAATTACATCTGAATATTCCCCCAAATTCTCCTAGTATATTTAAGGACAGCACATTTATGTATTCAAAAGCTGTTATTCTGCATAAAGTGAATACCAGCCCTTGTGCAGCAGTTCAAAGCTCATTTTATAATAAGGGCTGTGTTGTTCTCTGGATAAATTACATGTCCTCCATGGGCTATATATGATGTGGAATACATACAGTATTTGTTGGTCAGTATACCTGTACTGCATTCATGTGCAGTCACCATCTCATCTAAGTGTTTTGATGTGGAGGGCAAAGACAGACCAATGAAAGAACATCCCAGCACATATTGACCACACACTTTCAACGTGTGTGTGTGTGTGTGTGTGTGTGTGTGTGTGTGTATCTTTCCATCTCTCTATGGCCACTTTCTGTCTGATGGTCTGTCCACTATGTGGGAGGTCCCTCAGCCACAGTGGGCCAGACACACAGCAGACACACACTTATATTAATAAGGTCAAAGATAGTTGCCCATAGATGTAACATTACATGTAATGTAAAAGCCTTTAAGTTGTGCATGAGACCCAGTACCAACGTTCGAGCGGGCCAACAAGCTGAAATCTAGGATGCTTTGATCACGCTCTGCTTGAAAGTGTTTCATCTGTAAACAATGACTCAGCTCTTTTTATTTATAAACCGGTCCCGTTTAATGGACAACACACCCAAAATATTTGGTCAAGTTTGATTTGATCGCTCTCTATGTGGAGGCCGACATGTGCACTTCCCCACATATAAACACTGCACCTATACAGCAACACACATACGCACGTGCACACACACACACACACACAAAATCTTCTTTTCAACTGAAATAAATGTTTATGGCATTCCAAACATTTTGTGTGTGAGACAGTATGTGTGGTCCTGTCTGCACCTAGCATGAGGTGAAGGTGTTTGTCTGCTCGTGTGTGATCTGCGGTGTGTGTGTCTGTGTCTGTGTCTGTGTGTGTGTGGTAGAGACAGAGAGAGATAGATCTTCTAAAACGGTTGTGTCTGCGGAAAAAGGACAGAAAATAAAGACATGCATTTAAATAACTGGATCTGAGCTGTTTTGGTAGAACTGTAACATAATGCTTGTTCATTCTAAGGATAACAGCAAGCATTAAGTCGTTTGTGCTGCGTGTTATAGTAAATTAGAAATACTCTGGTTTAAGAATGTCTGTCGCACGAAGGAAGACGTAATTTTAAGGTTCGGATGATTGGGAATATGATATTTTTAAAATATGTTAACATTTTATGAATACCAAATAGTATATTAATGAAAAGATAGCAAGCGGATTCTACTTGTATACAGAATTTGGAAAAACAATGTTGCAACAATATTCCAATATGAAAATGATGTTGAAGGCTGCTATTTGAGAAGAACTGTAACATACAAGGTTCAAAAGGACTTATATTCCAGGGATAAGTTATTGTTTTATATTCTAATACTAACCAGGGTTTTCTATCAGTTCTGGATATTAATTCAATATTTCATGATGTGCAAAGCAACACATTGCTGACAGATGGTGACCACAGTATGTGCAAAGTTATTTTTTCGAACATTGATACGCACACAAAGTTGGTTGCAGACCAAGTTGGCACACAATTATAAAGTATCAAATTATTTTACATAGGGAGCACATTTAAAATCAACAAACATTGCCAGAGTTTTTTTTTTTGAAAGAGGGATTCAATTTAGGGAACTATTTGATTTATGATTTCAATATATAAAAACATTGGATTGATCAAATAGTGATCATGTGAGGACATGAACAAAAGTATAAAATATAACGATAAAATCCTACGAAAAACTGTTTTGAACAAACAACATGTACGGTACAAACAAAGTAAATACTTAGAGAAGATTTGAGGAAGAGTCATACTTGCCTCTCTCAGCTGCACATTCAAAATGTAACTTTTCTCTCATGCAATGTCATATATTGATGAATGAATTATTGTTTTTACCTCCATGTGCTCGAGGTCCCGCACACAGCCCTGTGACATGACAATCTACTGAACTAGTGACTCACAACGGATTGTATGTGTGAATGTGTGCTATCTCTGTGACCACCCTGCCCAGAGTGTAGTGTGTTTAGGCTGCAGTGATGGCGCAAAGTGGATAAGACATTACCCAACGTGTTAAAATAAACAACGTCGAGAAGTATGTTGGGGGCCTTGAATGCGTATGAACCAGAATAATATGGAAACTGACCACTGTTTTTTTATTCTTCTTCTTGTATTAAACAGCCTCATGTTGTAAAACAATAATAACCCAGCCGCAGTAACAGTTAAGCCATTCAGTAACAAATAGCACACCATGCCATTCCAGTGCTATTTTATAAATCCTCTGTGTTATTTCCCCAAAGTGCTATATAAGGCCAGACACTATAAAATACATGGAAACAGTTGTTTGCATTTAGACATTATTATACCACTAAATAACACATGCATATGGGCACGTTCACTCATAGGAACACACACATTCCTGTTGATGCAAGGTCACACAAATGATGACACAAATGACCCCATTACCAGCATTCATCAAGTACTTTGCTGGTTGATGGAAAAGTTGGGGAAATATTTGCTTTCTTGCTGAGAGGTTGTTGTCCTACGACACCATGCCAGTTCTGAACAGCCGCACTCAGAGGCGAAGTTAAAAACCCGACCGTCCTAGAGAGCAAGTCAATAACCATTTATGGGAATAGTGATGCAGACTTTCCGACAATCCCATCCTGGAGGTTCTCCATAGTGTTTCACTCCATTTCAGACTCAGAAAGTCAAAGGGATAGTTCTTTAACGAATGAGTGACGAGAATTTGTGAGAGGAGTTTCTTCTCGTCTAAGAGGCGCACGATTTATTGAAAGCGGTTATTCACTCGCACCTAAACAAACAGATAACGCTTCTTGTGAAACGTTTGAAACACTCATTGCTGGGCTTGTGACCAAAAGTTTACCACTTCAGCACGAAGCACACTATGCACACAGTTTCCTACGCCGCATATGCAAGCTCACATGTTCCACTTGAACAGCAGCAGTACACTTCGCCCTTGAATAGATAGCGGTTGCCATGGCGCATCGTTTTGGAGGACGATGGCGTGCGAATTAAATTGGATATTTTGAGTCAGCAGCGTGTTCTCCTCGAGAAAGTACACCTGATTAAGATTCATGATGAGCTTGATTTATACTCTCGTTGGCTTTCCCCAAGCTGAGATATTGTCTTTGTGTTGTAGTGTAGATGAAATAAGACGGTTTGCAGATCGACAGTATGCTTACACACACACGAAAGCGATCATCAATCCTCTCCTCTTTCGGCCAGAGAGAAAATAAGACGATTTCTTTCCAAATGTCTGCCTGTGTCTACTTTTCCTTTAAATGAAGTCAACATCTGACTCAGTGTTTGGTGCGTGATGAGTTTCATCTTCTTTGTTCTCTTTTCTCCTCACGTCGCCAGCGCGGTGCCATTGTCAACTCCAATAAAGAAGTTTAATCATTGTCATGCGATATTTCGACTCAAATTTATTTGCGACTAAAATATGCGAGTTTCCAAAGAATTTCCGCTTTTAAATGATGAACTTCCTTCGACGGCATGAAAATGACTGTGCTCCATTTACAAACGATGTCATTTTTCATCAACAAATCAGTCGTGAAAAGAAATGGGAGGGGATGCCGGCCTTTAAATGTCCCAGTGTATCTACAAAATATATATACTTTGGCTCACACCCATTACCTCATATTCCAGAATAGACAAAACATGCCTGTCTTTAAGTCAGTGAGAGAGAGACAGAAGGAGGAAAGCACGATCACTAAATAGATTATTGTGTCTTGTGCAATATATCTAGAAATATTACTGTGAAGGAGGTTGTGATTTCAATGGTTTCTGTATGAAAAAGAAGAACCCTTATTAAACACTGCTCATGGGGACCTGTCATTCACATACTGCATAAAAAGCATGCAAAGCTGTCAGACCTCACAAGTATAGTGAGCTTGTTTTCAGACCCCCACAGATATGATATAACAAGCCCACAACACACACACACACACGTGCACACACACACAGATATACGTGTCCAGATGTTGAGAGTATTCTGTTCCTGTGAAGGTACTGCAGCCTCACATTGAAGAGGAGATAAATCACATAACTTGGACGGCAGTGAAGTTTTTGAACTTTTAGAGGCCTTAGATACCCCACAACTTTCACTTTGTTCCCATATGGGAGTATTCTCACATGCCTGTTGGAAACACCACTCGCATACACAGAGTAGTCGGACAGGAGGAGTACACAGAGCCAGTTGTTTTCAACACTGCCCATCAAATTTTATCCCCTGTTCTGGATTATAATAGCAGAGAGAAACATTGCACCTCATAAAAGCCTTGGGCCGCTTCTGAATCCTACGGCTTTAACAGATGCACATTTGGCCTCTTATTATAATGTGATATCCAAGAGGTGTGAGTAGGAAAGTTGACAGCATCTTAAGAGCGGTCACAGTGGTGTCACTCTGCTCACAATTTGACATAGTGCAGTGCAAACTTTTCAACAACTCAACATGAAGCGATGGACCAATCATCACAGTGGAGAGCATTCATGAATTTATTTATTTTTTGTATAGATACTTTTTCTTGTCCCTTTGATGCCTCAGACATTCCCAGATGTTGAAAACCCCTTGCCCAGAATTTTTAATCAAATTTGATTGGTGTTGATTCTTACTCCATTTTCTTATTTATTGCATTTCCTTTTTACACTGAAGTTGTATTGCAGTTAAGTTGCTCTGTTTCTTCAAGCTGTCGCACCACAAATGTGTACGCAGTCACTGTAGCAGCTGATCCTGAGTGTCTGCAAAAACAATATAGATATATAGATTTGTGTGAGTTGTGCAGGTAGCTGCACCATTAGCTCGGTCAGAGATTGTGACTGACATTGTACAGAACACATCTTGTGTCTTACAACCCCAGTGGAAAAGAAGGATTTCGTTGCTTCAAGAAACAATGCAACATGCACATGTGCAAAATCTGTCTTCTA
>CAAKHC010015498.1:20809-31365 GCA_901007825.1 Macroramphosus scolopax | reverse complement strand
ACTCCATTTTCTTATTTATTGCATTTCCTTTGTACACAAAGTTGTATTGCAGTTTAGTTGCTCTGTTTCTTCAAGCTGTCGCACCACAAATGTGTACGCAGTCACTGTAGCAGCTGATCCTGAGTGTCTGCAAAAACAATATATGAAGATGAAATGTAGCATTTTAAAGTAATTAGGGTAAACGTGCATCTTTTTTAACAATGACACATAGAAGATGACAGAAAAGATGATGGGCCGGATAAAAGGGAGACAGATAATATATTGAAGTAATGATGCCCTCAGATTTGTGTGAGTTGTGCAGGTAGCTGCACCATTAGCTCGGTCAGAGATTGTGACTGACATTGTACAGAACACATCTTGTGTCTTACAACCCCAGTGGAAAAGAAAGATCTGGTTGCTTCAAGAAACAATGCAACAAGCACATATGCAAAATCTGTCTTCTATCTACTGACCTTCGGTTTGTTATGCCACACGACACAGAAGGACAGATGTAAATTGGGGGCGGCACGGGGTCGTCTAGTAATTGGAAGGCAACTGGTTTGGATCCCCACATCATCCAAAGGCCGTGCCGCGGTGACACTGAGGCCCTATTTGCTCCTGATGAGCAGGTTGGCGCATTGCATGACAGCTTCCACCATTAGTTTATAAATGTGTGCATAAACAGGTGAATGAAAGGCTTCATTGTAAAGCGCTTCGGATAAATGTGCTACATACAGTAAATGCACCGTTTATGTAAAATGTCTCTAATATCTGTCAAATCATTCCCGCTTTTTGATTTTGCATTTATGGACGCAAAGCCAAATTTGTACCACCATGATATGTAAATATGATGTACCACTCTTGTAGTTTTACCCCCTCATCTACAGCAGATTGTCAGAACGTCCTCCACTGGATGTTCGTCTGTATCAGACATTGTCGAAGTAGCCTGAGACCTCCATCCATGTACAAGATTCAAAATCACCATTGTGGTTGCGTGTGACAGCAGTTTCCTGGTGTTAACCACTAATAGTTGTTCCTCCTGTCATCCTGATATGCAGCACAAGAAGTGTCACCAATCATATCTTCAAACGTGGCTATTCATAGGCAGACACAGACACAACTCCGTGCAGACAACCTCCTATGTGGTCTAATTTACAAAGCAAGATGAAACGAGAAGATGAAAAGAAATCTTTACCTCAAGTGGCAATGTAAGTGGGTTGTGACGGTCTGAGGATATAATTTAAAAGATAGAGGAACTATGCTGGCTGACATTGAGCTCAAATTAAATCCCATTATAAAGATGGAGGGTTTGTCTTTGACAAACATATCAATTATAATGATTTATATAATAGAAGGTATTTTACATGATATAATTTTGACTGAATTGGACCAGAATGGATTGAAGGATTGAGTCATCTTCCTTGCCTTTCATTATATGTTAAAGAGGCCTTTAATCCTATTTGGGAACCCTGGATGAAATGAGTAATAGACAGCCCTCCATTCTCACTGTGGAAAGAAAACTCAAATTGGCTACTGAACACGTCCGACGTCGGCAAGAGCCAGTGAATGAGCCCCATCTGCTGGTTTATATCAAGCAATGACAGTGGCTTGGTTGCAAGTGACTAAAAACATGACATGAACTGCATTAGCATTGGATGTAAGTTGGCATGTATCAAGTTCTAACAGCCTTCAAATGGCCACTCTGGGACTTTCAATGACTTCAGTTTAATTCAGTGCATCATTAGGCAATCATATGATTACCCTGTCCTTGTATGACAAAAATGTCTTGTCAGGGCATTTGATACATGCACACCAAGCACAGATGATTCACAAGGTTAAAGAGCGGTGTTAAAGACACTTGTTGAGTCAAGGTTCAGTGAAGCTTCTCTGGTGGCTCATGGTGGCCCAACACTTTACCAAGACCCTTTATGTTTCTTTTATTTAAACCACAGTTTCGTGAGGTTCCATCAATCCCTTCTGACAATTTGCATAATGAGAGACACTGACTCCTCTTTACAACATAAATAATAAACTCTTTCTGTTGGACTTAGAATCCAACATGCGAAACACCAGAATTAACTAACAATAATTAAACTCCAATTTTATCTGTCAACACATCGGACTTCAAATGTCCCATATCATATGGGACATTTGCTTTTGGCTAGAATGTGTCAGTTAGCCCACAGTGAGGATAGTTGCTGCTTAATTATTAAAAAGGGGGGGGGGTGTATTCTGTGGACATGATGTGACTGACCTCCTGGCTTTCAGCCCATTCACACTCCTGCCTTGCTTCACTGGTGGATGTCACAGTGTCACCCTCAATGATGAGGGAGAGGGAGGAAGAGAGTGCCGGTTGGTAGACGTTTTTTTGAACTGGCTGCTACTTACAAGTGCTGAATTTACACACACACAATTACCCCCCACACCCCCGCATCCAACACATACAAACGCACACACAGCAAGTCACAGCATCCTCACGTAGATCGCTGGCAAAGCCAAAACGATGCAACTGCTACTTCATTGTCAAGCCCCTTAACTCCCTCCCTCCCTCTCCCACTCTTTCTCCTCACCCCGCCGATCTACCCCAATCCCTGCTAGCCGGCCCCGCTCTTTTCTCCTGGTTGTCATGGAAATGGCTAACAAAGCCATCACTTTTACCAATTTCCTCAGAGACAGGTGCTGGCACAATGACTGCTTCCTCGTTGGCTGAAAGGGGAAGGGGCAAGAGGGGTCCATGGGAACTCCAGGCGGACACTCTGAGGGCTGTCCAAGTGTCCTCCTCCCCGGGCCCTGCCGAAAAAAGAAGGCTAATTTGTTGTCCCTGTTTTCCCAGGGAGGGGGGATCCAGGAGGAAGAAGGAGGGGGAGAGAGAGAGAGAGAGGCTGGGGGTGGAAGCAGGGCGAGCAAGCACGAGAGAATGAGGCAGAGGGAGCGAGAGAGCGTATGGAAAAGGGGCGTCCTCTAGTTTTCAAAACAGACCGCCTAATATCAGTCGCCTCTCGCTCACTGCTGCCAATGGGTGGCAAAGTCCTCCTTTCTCCCCCTGTTCCTTCATCTCCTCTCGCTTCTCCTATTCTCCTGCGACAACTCTTTGGTCACGGAAACAATGGCGAGTCATGGCATCATGACTGCAAGATGTTTCAATTTAGCTTTCAGCGAGGATTCCCCTCACCGCCCTCTTTGTGTGGTACTGTGTGTGGGACTACATGTGTGTCTGTAGCCGGATGTTGACAAATAAGTTGAGCAGGAAAATGTTTCTTTCCCTGCTAATTTTATTCTATATTCTGTTGAGCAGTCTGGATTTGAGACTGCTATTATTCATCTTGTTTGAAATTAAATAATCATTGTTTCAGACGAATAAGCATTATTAGGATAAAAGGTGTTGCAGGCAAAAGCATCATCCGTAAATATAAGTTCATATTCAGTAAATGAAATGTGTTTTGGGGTAGGTCTCTCACATTACTGATTAATAAGCTGATGTTTTCTTTAAGCCATTGTCTCCTGGTTTCTTTCAGAGCCCGGCTGACACTGTAAAAGAGGGGCTGCCTGTTGGCACAGCTACAAAGTATTTATTACTCTAAAGAGGGACGTGTACATGTGTGTCTGCACATGTGTGCGCGTCTTTGTGTCTGCTCATTAAGCCGTGTGGGTTTGTGCATGTATGCGAGAGATCTCTTGTTTGAATAGACCTAACAAAACGTTTTTTATTCGTTGCACAAACATCTTTGAGGCAGCATGCAAAGCCCTCTGTGAAGGCCGTGCCATTCATTTGCAAACGACCTTAACTGCTTTTGTATGGGTCTATGTGTCCTTGTGTGTGTGCAAACTGTACGCACATTGATGTCTAATGCCAAGTAATAGACTCTTGACCTGCTTCTCGCCCAGTGGATGCTTGGATACGTTCCTCCATGATCGTCACTGAACAAAATCAATCTGATTTGTTATTTAGTTTTCATTTCTTATAATGTGGAAGACAAATGTGCTGTATGAAAGATAAAGCAGTTTTCAATCATTGTTCCGCTTCCCTATCGTAACGGATGATTTTCCAATGTTGTGTATACAGGATCACAGTTTGCCCTGATGACTCGTCAACAAGGTGAAAACAATAACAAAATAATAAGACTGTGTATAAAACTGTCATGCAATGTAAATTACATGATTATCACCTGATTTAGGTGGTATAGGAATATCTGGATCATAGTGCAGCACATTAAGCATTTCCTCCACCTTCTCTGAACTCTGACAGGTGAGACTACCCACACACTCTCAATCTCACATCTCACATTGTTTTCAGCCCCCCACAGATATGATATAACAAGGCCACAACACACACACACGCGTGCACACACACACACACACACACAGATATACGTGTCCGCTCCAAGATGTTGAGAGTATTCTGTTTCTGTGAAGGTACTGCAGCCTCACATTGAAGAGGAGATAAATCACATAACTTGGACGGCAGTGAAGTTTTTGAACTTTTAGAGGCCTTAGATACCCCACAACTTTCACTTTGTTCCCATATGGGAACACACTCTCATCTCTGTTAAATGTGTAAAGCTAAAATGTGGCTTCAAGTTCATGAGTTGTGTACAGTTTCTTCATTGACACTGTCCATGAGTTCACTGTACTTTCTGCCAAGCTGTATTCTTTGAAATAATCACCAGGGGGCGCCAGATCTTTGAATCCTCCTCACAATGGCTTAAATATCCATTGAAAAGATTTCCCCTCTTACATTCATTATTTGCTCTCAGAGTCATTTAGTAGGTAGAACGGGCTTTTTTGGGGGGTATTTACTCAACTACTTTCAGTTTTAGCTCACATTAGGCTATCATAATGAATGCCTTGTTTTTTTTTTTAAATGTGTAATGAAATGTACTGTAAGAATGATGAATGATAAAACTACTGTGTGGGGTGCTTGAAGTTTACATCTTGGTTGCAATAGCACAAATCAGCTGACCTGCAGGAAGTTTCTCAGCTGTCTGGGAAATCCTCATGCGTCACGCTCTATATATAGCTACCATTTGCTGTGCTCAGTGTGACATAAGGACTTAATACTGGACTAATACTTTCACTGGTGTGAAATAGTGCAAAGCTGAGAAGTAAAACAGTTCATAAAAAAGCCCCTTCAACATCATGTCAAGTTTTCTGTAGAAATGATAACTCAACCACTATGAGTCCCAGGTTAGTTCCGGAGTAATGTAATTACAATGATTTTAAACCTTTATTAAGTAAAGTTTTGTTTTGACCAGAGAAACAAAATATAAATATGTCAATAGTAAGATGATGAAAAAGGGAAATAGAGAAACTATAATTGAAATTTTGACAATTGACAATATGAATTAGAAATTCTTTGGATGAAACTGAGTTTGCAGAGGTGATTTTGAAAGATATTGAATTGATTAAACTCAAATAAGGCAAGTGACAGGTCACAGTAAATGGAAAGACCTGGTCACCCTTGGTAACGTCCCTTCTATGGTTTCTTTGACTGCATCCTGTTTACAATGGTGATAATTTGTTGGCAGGGTTGTGTCATTGCATAGTGCACATAGTCATGTGTCATTAACCTGCTGAGTTATCACTTCCCCTAATAAGCCAATTTTAGCAACACTGGGGGAGACTTGTCAATGATACTGTTAAAGGATGTTCCTGACTTAGACCTCACATGCTTCATTCTGCAAGTCATAGTTCCTGTAACTGAAAGAGCAATAGACAGGCAGTAGAGTGCTTCACCTTAAATCAGACCTAATTAAATGATTTAGAAGTTAAAATCAACCATTGTTTTGTATGTAGACTACATTAGAAACATAAACTATAATTAAAAATAACATCTTTCAATTTCACCTATTTTGTGCATCCCTAAAAATTAAGGAATGAAAATTAGGAATAAAACAGACAAAGATTCCTTGTGTTTTGTTTTACAAAGTAACCTTCTTGCATGTGACGTTTCAATTTAATCCAACAGATTTCAGTATGATACCAATAGAGAAATGTATCAGGGAAGTAAGGATGCAGGAACAGTCATTAGATAGCATGCAAGTGTTGTATTACTAAATAGTCTTCAATGGAATCCCTCAACTCATTAATCATGATCATTAATTTGCCACATTAGGAATTTTAACATTCACAGCTGTACTTTAATGACACATGAAGTACTTCCAGGCATTCAGAAATATCAATATAATGTGCCAACTGTTTAATGTGCCAACATTGACTACCATTGATCTTTAGAATGACACGTTGTCTTTAACCAGCAGGGGGCAGCAGTGTGCAAGCAATTTTCACATGAGTCCAAGCATCCTTTAAGAGTGCAGCTGTGGCAGTTGAACTATTATTTTTATGGCATCTTAGATAACAAAAATATAAGTGTAGACCTCAAAGTCATAAACATCCTAGTATAGTGTGAATGTCAGTCTTAATAACACTTCAGTATATAAAGCGGATGGAGAGGAATGTACAGTACAAACACCAACACATTTCTGCACATGTACACAATGTTCATGGTTGTGAGAAAAAAAGATTATCAGTCTCCTCTTGTGCTATATTTACTGTATGTCAGCCACACGTTGTCTCACTATTTTTCTTAGAAGAGGCACACATTGGTGTCTAGTCGTACTAAGAAAAGAGCAAAAGGAAGCGGTTCTACTTTTATCATTGCGTCATTACTGTCGTGACCCCTGGCAACGCAAAGCTGAAATAGCAGCTTTCAGTCTGTCACCTACTCTAGAGATTATTGACACGCACAAGCACACGCACACGCACATGCACACACACACACACACACACACACACACACACACACACACACACACACACACACACAATACACACACAAGCATGAATTTATCACACACTGGTTTATAGTTTGTTGGAAGATTGAAAGTGCATACACTTAGAATAGGCAGTAGTTCTATTTATGGTAAATTGGCAGTTTGGTAAAGTCAAGATGACGCCTGCAGATTAATCTGCAGACTTAATGCATGATGTAATCAGCCGTGCATGACTTTGTTTCCATCCCTTCTTTATGTGGACATGTGTGTCAGATCTGTCTTTTCCTCTTTGCTTTTAATCTATTCATCATACCCTACGTCAATGTCCTACTTGTACTTATGCATTGTTCTATTCTGGTAACATACACAGCAGTCGAGGGATTCACAAACAGGCAATAATACACACTAAAGCCGGGCACACTCACAGACGGTGTCAGAACTTGCACATCTCTTAAGGCTACCAAGACAGACCCAAGAGCTTGAGGCTTCTGCTATGATTTCAATATACAACATATATTCGTATGTTTAACTAATGCACAGACAGTTAACTACTGATTTAAGAAATAACACTGAACAAAATTAAACTCTGTTTCATCTTGTGTCCACAGGAAGCCGAGGATGCTGCTGCAGTGAACTGCACGAAAGCAAAACAGGAAGTCTGTTTCTGCTGCATGGAAATTTCAATGAATTTCACAGTTTTTATTGTTGTCACCATGTCATCTGTTTGTGTTCTCTCTCTCCGATGAGTCGTCATTGTAATGTAGCACATTATGTTGCCCGTGTCTTTAAAGCTTGTCCCTTCATGGGACTTTATCTCACCGGCACTATAAGTGATTTGTTTGTTTGTTATTTACTGTTTGCTCGCCTCTGGACGATTCATATTGATTCTATACTAAGCATATTACTTTTTATATTATCCAATATTCCACAGCTAACAGTGCACGGTGGTTCAGTGTCTTTACACACATGCTCTCCCTTGTTTTGTGCAACACACACCGAGCTGCAGTCAGGTTAGATTGATCATTCAATCAGCTGGCTGCTTTCCAGCATGCTCTTGTTTCTATTAGCCCCTGACTGCTACAGCGGGATGGAAATATTCTTCATATCTCCGTGCTGTTTCACATCTCTTTGTCTGTACAAGCACAAGGGTATGTGCTTAGTGTTTGTACATCTAGTTCAGTATAACGCTGTGACGCATGATACACTCTGTAAGGTAAAATCCTGCAACACTGAGTGTACAAGTTATAACTTGTGCCTGTTGCGTTGTAGGATTGCAACATCTCAAATCTGAGATAATCTTTATCAGCAGAGGTAAAATGAGGCTACATTGCTGTAATCCTTATTGTAGCCTGCATTCACTTGGTGTTAACTAAGGTTTCCTCTAAACTATGATTATATATTGTGGTGTACAATTATTTTGTCAGTTTGAAAATGCTCTGGGGAGGGTTAAGACTGCCAATTGGCCATTGTCTTAGTAACAAATCACTGCTTTTACAATGCACCATCTGGTGTTAGTTGTCATTTCTTCCACGTTTAAAAATCCTTCAAAAACTCTGCTGCTAGAATACTGACGAACACCAAGAGGAGAGAAAACATTACTCCAACTCTTAGATCCTTGCACTAGTATTTACAGATACACTTTCATTTCCATTACATTGAATCTTTTAGCTTGTGTCCGAAGAGGTCAACAAATGAGGTTGAATCAACACTGGTTTGTGTTTAAAGTTCCACAAGTGCCTTTATTGGTTGCATTAGTAAGCAGGATGTTTTATATCCAATTACAGTATGATGTGAAAGAAATAAGTCAGACAATTACTTGATATTGTGGAAATGTGGTCGATCCACAGATCTCCAAAAAGGGGTCTCAAGTACCACATCACCAGAACTCACCATATAGTGAACAGTAGTTAGAAGCTCCAAACAAAAGTAACAATTACCATAGATACGCTCATTCATATGTCGTACCTCTCTCTGTTTCTGTTATGGAAGCTGTCGGTTAAATATCCAGGATGTGGTTTTTTTCACCCATGAAGCATTCAAGGAAAATACATTATGATGCAGTTAGTTATGGAACAAACATCAATATCTCTGTTGCATTGTTGACAAAATAATTAAGCTGAAAATATACAAGGTGAAATACTGCCCTTGAAAGCATCTCCATCAGCCCTGTGATGAATGCAAAGTGGTGCCACTCCACTGCACACGCTCACACAATAGCTCCGGCACAACACACGCTCTTCATCACGTGCACAAACACAAGTGATACAGTAAGTGTGCGTATCACGTGCAGATCAGCATGCAGTAAAATATCAGCATGTTGAATATATACACACTAAATTGCAGGTGTTTTGAACCCTTCTACCTTTCATATTCCTTTGTGCTGCTTCATCTTTCTCATTTTTACAGTGTTACTACAATCTAAATACAGTTTTTACTGGCCTTTATACACACAGAATATGATTATCCTGTTGCTAAGAGGGAACATGTATTGTAATATGTCAGTTCACCTGTGAAAGTAATTCTAAATGGAATAAAGGTAGAGTGAAATTAAAGGCTTTGTTGGAGTGTGCATCAACAGCTGTGTGTGCCTTCAATAAAACGACCCTGAGGGCACAGTTAAGGCGACACATCAACAATACCAAATCTAAACGCTCTCACAATCTCTTTAAAAGCCGATTCTCTGGCGGACTGTACACAAACACACCTCGGGGATGTGTGGAGCTTAGTTTTGGGTGGTTGCTCTCTGTTTCCCTTCTCTTCTGTGTGTGTCTCTCTGCTGGCCTCTGATCTTTCACATATTCGACATTCCAGCCATCTGCTGGTCTCTCATTTGGCTGGCGGCAGCCCAGCAGCACTAAACTAAACAGACTGCTGGCGGCCTTTTATTCGTCTGTCTGTCCATCTCTGCAATGAAAGAAAGAAAGAAAGAAAGAGAGGGAACTCTCACTCAACTAGCCTTTGTTTGAAACACTATGTTATTGAAATACTCCCAACCACATTTGAAAGTGCATCAAAAGGTTGAATGTAACACTGAGCGGGTCGCCACGACAAAAAACAAACAACAAGAAAAGAGTGATGAGCGATGTACCTCCACTCGAGCGTCATACTTTTTTTCTCATACAGAAAGGTGGTTTGTTTCCGCTCTGGTTTTAAAAGTGATACGCACTTCTGTGGTCCACGGCACGGAATGTGAAAAGGTCGCACAGTGTGTCGATCACTTTCACAATCTTTCCCCTCACTTTTTTGTGTTTTCACTCTCTTTCTATCGCATCCTCTTGCATCAGAAATGTTTTAGCGCTTCTTTTCCAGGTCAGAGTAGATCAGTGTCTGAGTGTCACCTTGTCTGAGAGGAGTTGATTTATTCAAACTGGCCCCCGGCGCAAAACTACAGTCAGATAGATTCTGAGCAGCCTGATAATCAGACTGAACTGACACTTTGTTTCACCTCTCAGTTATTAAAGACCATTATTAAACACTAGACATCAAACCTGCCCTAATCAATACTAAAATATTACTATATGTAATAGAGCTTAGTATGAATACATAAAGGGATTTGTAGAAGCATGGCTAATGGGACAGAACAGGTTTTTTTGTAATCGGAGTGGGCAGCTTTCCCAAGATGTTTTGTCAATGCAGCAATGAGCTCGCCCGACTCAGCTATCACTCAAAGCCATGGGGCAAACTCACAGGAGAGTTCAAACAGCAAACTCAAATATGCTTTCGAAAACATTTGAGGTGAGAAAAAGGCAACGCAGGAGCAAAGTCTTGGTTGTTATGTGATCAGCATTGCCAAAAATATAAGAGAGA
>CAAKHC010015498.1:0-16024 GCA_901007825.1 Macroramphosus scolopax | reverse complement strand
GCTTCACCTCAGTGGACAGTCGGATGGTGAATAATTCACTTCTTCATCAGGGTAACATATAACCTGCATGTATTCTTTAACACTGCGGGGGGAGTGTGTTTCCTGTCTTCACACACACACACACACGGCCCTAAAGCCCCCGACCTTTGAAGGAAGGCGACAGATGGGTCTTTTTCTTTGGCCAGGTCCCTGCTGACAGCTGTCCAGGATATAGGGAGGTGAGGAGCGGAGGGTGTGTGTGTGTGTGTGTGCTGGGGTTGGAGGTGCAGGGGGACGATCAAAGGTCAAACATTCCCTCTAAGGGAGAATTGAAGCACACGCAAATTTTATATGGAAGCGCACAAAGCACACACGCGCAGGCAGGCAGACGCCTAATCTCACATTCATGTAGTCACATACATATTCATAAAGTTTTCTGTCTGCTGTCCTCTGTTTGTGTGTCCATCTGCCTGCCTCCTTGACCCATCATCATCTCTCTCTCTCTCCCTCTCCCTAATCAGACATTGTTACTGTTTTGTCGCAGATAAAGTCTCCCACCTTCCACATTCCAGACAATGAAGCACCGAGGATCACACGTTAACCTGTGCCTCCAATCCCAAGGGTGTCTTGTCCATACAGGTCTGTCCTGTATTTCAGGATGTGCAGTGTTTCCCCTCCATGTGCAGGGGTTTCCCTGCTCTCCAGCCAGGACATGTGTGTACATGCTTTCAGAGAGAGAGAGAGAGAGAGAGAGAGAGAGAGAGAGAGAGAGAGAGAGAGAGAGAGAGAGAGAGAGAGAGAGAGAGAGAGAGAGAGAGAGAGAGGGAGAGATCAAATAAAGACGAATGTTGACAGGAGCCAAAACTGCACATATTCTGGTGAAGTTGTTCTCAGACTATTTCTGTACTTTTGCTGTCAACACCAGTTTATCCTCTCTGAGTTTGCAGCCTCTGTTCAGCGTACCTTTCATTTCCGTGAGGCTCTACACTGAAGGCACATACACAGTACATACTGAATACATAATATACAATGACCTCATTTGTTGACACCTTTTTTTATCCCGTGATTTTTCCACCTGTCGTAGGGTTCTGTCATTCTATGCTCGCAATGCTTGAAAAATGTAGACGACTGATAGTCTACAAGCTGCAGTCACAAGGTGATGTCATTCGCATCACAACAAAATGACAAATAAAGCAGCCTATTGTTTGCAGACTGGATTTTGCATATCGGCCTGGTAGTATTTAAAAAATGTTGTTGACAGAGTTTCAAAAACGAAACCAACTTGAACTGCAGGGAACCACCGAGAACTTCTGGTGACCAAGATACTTCATTATAGAGCTGCATGTTTCCAAATCTGCTTCTCAGGAGTTAAATTAAAACACATACAGGTTTTTATTATTTGCCTTATTTTTATGTTACATTTAACGTATTTATATACATTTCTTAATACATGTCAGGCCACACCACTTCCTGTGTCTGCATCCTGTCGTATCACATACAGCAAACAACCAAATGGGTTAATGTTGAAGTTAGAATCGAGTGTTGCCAGGCAATACACTACCAAACAGGCAACTCATGTCCCTTTTTCTATGGCAATCATAGATTAAAGACCATTTGTCCCACTGGATCGATATCTTGAATGTGAATGGGCTCACATGGTGAGATTTACAGTATCAACTTGCAGTTTGCTTTTAGCCAAATATAGCCAACGTTTGTTTGGGTTTGCCCGCGTTAGTTTGTTTACCTCTCTGTTAGCACTAACAGGCGACCACCAAACTTTGTGAAGTGGGGACGCCTGGGTCAGGGAAGAAGCCATCACATTCTGGGGCAGATCCATTTAACACAACAGCAACATTTTAATGGACCTTAGCGGAGGTCCGCGCTCTTTGAGTGCACTTTCTCTTCGTTCTGCAGCCACAAGCTGTTAGGCTCAGCTTCACTGCTTTTATCAGCCAGTTTACAACATCGTGCTTTTGTCCAAACAAAGAATAACACATCATGATCATGTTCCAAGAGCTGTAACACCCTGTCTCTAGAGAATTAGTCCGATTTCGTTTGTTCTACCTTAACACTTGCTCAATCCAAACAACTTTAGCCAATATTTTGTGTATCAACTTGTCACTTTTTCAATGTCCGGAATGCAGCTTTAAGCACTCACACTGTGTGTGTGTGCGTGCATGTGTGTGTGTGTGAATGTCTGTTTGCTCATAGAAGCACATCATAAAACAGCAAGGATGGACTTTAACAACAAATAATACAAACCAGAGACGGGACTGACACAATAGGTCGAGCAAGTTGAATTTCATTCATCACAATGTTGATTTTGAAACACCTGACAACTATTATATGATATTAAACGAGTTTAAGAGGAAAGGGGATATGAGAAAAGCAGCGATAATTTTCTCCTGTGAAAAGCTGCAGCCTCCACATCGGAAATAACCTAAGATCAAACTTAAAAACACTTAAGTGTTTCCGGCATCTGCAGCAACAGTTGACACGGACTCCATTAAAGCAAACTCTCTGAAACAATATGTTTTTCATGTTAAATAACTGCAATAACCTAACTAATGTCCCATGTTGACTATTTCAATTTCTGCAAAAACAAAGAGGGGTATGAATGCATGTCTTATTTTAATGAAAATGTATTTTTAAAATAAGGTTTCAACTTTTCATTTCTGATGTTTGTAAATCTCATATTCAAGTTTCTACTTCAGGCTCATCCCACTTATATTTGGGACAAATGAGTATGGGAAGCTGACTTGATCTTTTGATATTGGCTATCATGTTTTCCTGATGCAGACAAGAACTGTATTGATTGGCCTTGATCCTATGTGAACCCTTTAATGCTTGTCCCAACATGACGATCAATACGAGAGCCAGCGTACCGATAGCGGAGTGCACAGAGATAAGTGGAAGGTGTGTCATTTTTCATAGGCCCTTAGAAGAAGCTGTTAGAATAGATACAAAAAAAAGAATTTCGTCCTGTGAACAGGTGGTTTCTTATCAACAGTGTTAATCAAACAAACTCTCTAAAGTCTGGCAGGCGGAATGGGGATTCACATAAACATGCAACATCACGCACTGACGGTCATTGAGGAGTGGAACAATAGATGGGAAGCACGCACACCGAACACTCTTTAGCTGTCTACATGAACAACCATCGGGCGTTACCTGCAACTGTGCAGACATGCACAGATGTACACACAACCTCTCAAACTATTTATTGGACCAGTTGCACAAGGTCACTTTTACACATTCTTCCCATCCACACAAGGAGCATCTCAACCAGGGAACAGGTGGCTCTTTTAGTTGGCTTGCAGTTAAAATACCGACTCATCAAGAACTTTAAAGATAATAATATATAGCTTTTATGTTTTCTACTTCCCGGTTGCGCCATTTTTAATTGTCATTGTAGATCATTTCCTTGTAGTGTCTCCAAGCTGTTGACATTATAAGTATATATACCGAGATTGTTAAGTTCTTTTGTTTGCTGAACATTTAAAATAGCATCATACGAAGTAAAGAGTACACACACAGAAAGCTCTACTACTGCTCAGCGTAACAGCTGGTTCAGCAGCGCATCAACACATTCCTCTTTCTCCACCCCTCTGTCTTGTCTTCCCGGGCAGGCATGCTAAAAGGACAGGTGTGAGCCGATTGCCTCCCCACATGCACACATTGGGGATTGTGATTTCAATAACGGCATTCTGTGGAGCTGAATGGGACTCAGTAGGGGCCCGGCTCTGTCCTGCGCCTCTGGTTGACAGACGAGCAGCCGTGTCTTTGTGCTGAGACGAGGGGCCCTAATCACTCAGCGGAGAGGACGAGACAGAAAGTGGGTATGTGGGGGTTTCAGCAGTGGTCTGTAGTCCCCAGTATAAACAGGAGGAGTGGGAGGAGCTGTGGCAGTTACGGCTTCTAGCAGCAGTCGTCAAAGCTTAAGGTCATGTGTCAAGTCAGCGCCGCCGCTTTCGTCATCGCAGATGCAGTTGACTGTATGTTTTATGCATCAAATTTAAAGTTTGCACACTCCTCTTCCAATTCCTATGAACCCACTCTGAGCCTACGTAAAGTAACCTTCACGGAAACTTATAGATCAGTGTTTATGTTTGTGTACATGCAGGAAGGAGGGTTTGGCGGGGGAGGGTGTTGTGGTGATGCCACCTGCTGAGGACCATACAATGCTTTGCAATTTGACTTGCCACAATGCCCCAAAGCTGCTGCTTCCCTTGCAGCCTGCTTCTTTTTCTTTGCAGCAACCACAATAATGGCCTCACTAAACCCAGTCTGCTAGGGGTCGTATGAATATTAATACATGGCACACGCTGCTGCTTGAGGCCACTGCAACACAGACCCCCATTACAAACCTTAGGCTGCTCAGTAAACTCTTTGCAGACTGAAACACAGAAATGTATCTGGTGAAGGTCGACCTGTTGACATCACAGCAGACCCGGTGTTTTCTGACACTTGGCTAAATTAGCGAATGTTGCTACGAGAGTTCAGCTCATTTGGCCATTGCAGGTTGATTGTCTATATAAATGAATTGGAAAGCAGAGGCAGGCATACATTTATTACAAAGGCTGGCAATAATGGCATAGTGGTAGACGTGTGCTGCCTTTAACACCATCCTGAGGCATCAGCGTTGGACGAGAAGGGGTATTGGAAGATGTGGACAAAATGTCTTGTCTATTGTGGAGAGAGAATTGGAGGTACTGAGGTGAAATTTGAGGTAATGGATTTTATTATATATGAATTATTGGCCAAATTGTAGTCTACCCTTAAGCCTGGTTCATAAATCAGGTCAGAAACCGGCTCAGATTGTACAGTGGATGCCAAGCTTTAAGCTCACTAATTAACACAATGTATCTCAATTGTCTTTTGCTATATAAAAAGCCAAAGTGTAAAACTGACAACTTGCGGCTCCAGGCCAAAACAATAGCATTGACTCCCTCATAAAAAACCTTGGCTGGCACCTTTTACAGTTGTTGGCAGGACGGATGAAAAATGTGAAACAGCTCAAAATGTATATGTGAGACTTGAGGGATTATCTGATCATGTTGGATGCGCATGCACAGCCACACTCACAAATGCAGTTAAGCAGTTCGTGTCATCACTAGTTTTTGCACCAAGACAACTTTCTAAACTACATTCATGAGTGTAACGTGATCACAGGACTCCTCACTATCTCACGTTGACTTGGACGAGCCTGTGTTTGCAGGGAGTAACCGAAGGCAAGGATCCGCCCGCGCCAGCTGCGGAGGCCTCACGTTGCAGAATTTGCTTTTTTGAAAGACATGAAATATTTAGACTTCTTTTAAGTGTGATTGTGTCAGAGCTCGGCTTGCCCAGGGAGGTTTACTGAGAGATGTTTACATATAATCTGATAGAACAAGCAAAGCACTCTAGACTGGATGTCTGAACATCTTCCTCGTGCATGGACGGTGTATGTGTGCATGTTAATGTGAGTGTGTGTGCACATACAGTATATGTCTATATGCTGAAGGGGGTTTACTACTGTCTTTATCAATCATTAACTGACCTAATAAAACAGTATTGTTTAGTCTCTGAAAATACATGCATGAATGAATCACAAACATATCCATTAACCCGTGATGACGACAGCGAGGCTGACACATGTAACCTCGTTATGTAGGTAGATCACGTCTGAGCTGTGACATCATTGCACTCCTCTCCCTCTCCTCTTCTTTCTCTCTCACCATGTCTTACCCTCCACTTGGTATTCTGCTGCCGCTTCAACTCGGAGAGACCCGCCTCTAATCCCGGCGTGGTTCTGAAGTAAGCATGCAAGGCAGGGAAGGTGAGAGCGAAAGGGCACGTATGAGAGAACAACATGTACCGGAGCGAAGTTACAAGCACAAAGGGAAAAATAAACAGGTGAGCGGTGAAGACGAGCAGACACGGATGGACAAAGACGGGATGGAAAGGCTGGAATCGATGCAGAGAGGGAGGGGAGCAGAGCTGGAGGGAGTGCTGGAAGACAGGCAGAGAGAAAATGCTGCACCCTGGCCTCCGATTGTATTCACTAAAGAAGCATCTCTGGGAACTGCCTGTCTGTGTCTAAATGCACGGATGGTCAGCTGGCTGCTTGTAAAGGAAGCTATTATATCCCTCTCCTCCCTCTCCGATCTGCCTTTCTCTTGTTCCCTCTCGTTGGCACAGCTTGCTGCTGAGAGGCATACTGTCCTACTCCATCATTCATACATTTCTCTTTGGCTTCTGCCCTCTTAGTCTATTGAAACACACGATACAAACGATTTTCAGGACTGCAGTCCGAAATATCCGCTAGCGAAGGAACTCGTTTTTCAATTAGATTTAATCAACCTCAGCATGAAGACATGCTTCCTCAATTCATGTCAAGGCACAAAAATGTACAGCATATTTCTTTGATTTGCAGCCTGAGGGCAGGGAAATATGCATGTGTTCACGATGCAAGGACAGTCTGTGGCGATATCTATTCCCTCAGCAACGAGAGGCCACTCTGCATCAATATCTGTCCATTCAGAAATGCAAGGCCACTATTCATTTAGAAATGAGGAGACACACTTCGACTGCTCCCAGTAAAGGAATGTGTATCGACAGTCAGGATTTATTCTCACCTAATTTCGCTGTGACAACAGATGCATGACGTACTTCATCTTGAGCTTGTATTGATTACATGTTATTCCAGCAGACTATTGACCTGAGTGGGGGAGGGGCTTTGTACTTTTGCTAAATTAAAATGTATTTCCGAAAGTAAACTCCGACTACATCCTGAGGGAAAGGTAGAGGACGATGACTGGAGCGCAGCAAACATAAAGCCTTTTAGAAGATTAACAAGTCACACTCGGCATATCAAGTGAACAATATTTTTTAAAGTCAGTGTTGATGATTTTCCTGCAGCACAACAGGGATTTCTAATACAGCAACAGTGAGTGAAGTTAAGGATTAAACGTCCAGCTCTGAGCTTCACTTGGGGTTACAATGTGAGGAGTGGTTTGATTGCTCAAGCATAGCTAACACAGTCAGAGAACATAAAACAATTAGTGATTCATATCAAACTCTTCGGTAACGCCCTGCCAGGTTTGCGATTAATTCACCTTCTAACAAATTAGCTTCACTCCCATTTTATGGTGGCTGCCCTTTTTGTTCTCTAAACCTAGACATGCTGACTCTTAACAAGTGTGCTTTGTTCAAATATTTCAGCCTTTTGGGGAAATCCAAGGATTTCTGGAATGTTGGCTTTTAGGTGAGGTTCAACAGGGACGCTGCAGCACAGGGCAGGGCCGTTTATTATGTCTGGGATACGGCTCGTCAGCTGATGAAAGAAGTCACCATAAGCTCCTGGAAAAGGGTGAGAATATGCAAACAGCATGAGTATGATGTCTGTAAATAATGTTACAAGAAGTGTGTTAAACACGGCGTCCCCAAACCAGTCATCGTGTGTTTCACCCTAAATACGGGACCTTGAAATAACCGGTATCGATGACTCATTATGTGGTTAATTCACAAAACACCAAAAGGAAAAAGTGATTATTATGGTCTATGAGCTAATATATGTGATGAGCATCAGCGCATGTCAACATTTACATACAATGCTTCGTTAGTTAGCGTGAAGTGGAATCACGCTGCACACACTTCCCCATCCTACTGACGAAGTTGCAGCTGCTATGGCAACTGAATTATATTCTCCTTTTTGTCCTTTTTCTCTTTATCAGAGAACAAGTAGAGGGTGTAAAATACTGAAGCAGCAGATGCTCAGATATATTTTCTTGCTATTGGGATGCTGAGTTTATATTAAACGGCTTCTCTTTTGGTGCTTTTCAGGTTTCCACAGTACCTGCAGGGTTGTCAGTTCTGTGGTTCCTTTTTTTTTCTCATTCCTGTTTACGTTTCCCTAAATAAATCTCTATGTGGATACAAGGGGTCAGGAGAAGGATACTCCATATATTCAGGGAATTCAGGTTCTTCTTACATGGCAAGCACTTATCACGTGATGTAAAAACATGCAGTCCTTGGCTTTTTATGGTAAAACAACTCTGAAACATAGCAACGCACTCAATGTTTTTCCCTGCAAGTTATGCAATCTCTCTTTTGACCAACATGATTACTTCACAGCAGCGGCACAGAAGAGTGGCATCATGCATCAGCACTTGTCTGCCTCGAGACGTTGTGGGTGTTCATCTTCATCGAGTGGAACATCTCGCTCTCGATTGGCAGCTTCGACGTGACTCACCTCTGATTCTCGCATGACCTCTGCTCACTCTTTCATAGCCGTCTTCACACAGCTGGTGAAAGTGCTGTGTTATTCTCTCCGTATGTTTCGGTGGGTGGTGGGCGGGTGCCAAAAAGTCACAGATAAAGCAAAGGAGTGATCGTCTGAGATAAGTGCAGCGTTCAGAAAGGCCAAGGGTTTGAAACGCGTCTGTTTTTACTCTGCCGCTGTACATTATTAAAAGCCCTGTATGCTTATCTGTGAGTGTGGCTGATCTCTTTTTCAAATAATCTCTGTTATCTATTCTGATAAATGTTCCCGTCTTGAATTTCCATTTGAGACATAAAACATGTAAAGGACGAAATATCAAAATATCCCATGACTGCATACACAAGCACATTTTGGCGTACAAGTCGTATGTGTAACTTTAACACCAGATATCCACTTCAGACCTCTCGAATCACATGTTGCCTGCCAGCAAGGGAGTGAAGCATTCACACCAGCCCACTGCAGATCATCAGCCCTGCATGAGGCCAGGCCAATGATTCATCCAGGAAGTGTTGAATACAAACACACACCCACATCGACCCCCCTCTCCTTCAGCAATAAAACAGTATGGGGCACGGTGCACTGTGAAGGCTGCAGGAGGTCTGGTCTCCAAGGGGAAAACATTCTTTAAAATCACAAAAACAACCAACATGTACAGAAACATTATGCAAAGAGACGTAGAAACATGCATAGTATGCATGCTAACATGCATGTATCATGTTTCTATAGTGCAAACAACTGTAGGCAGAAGCCCATTTGTGGCGTGTAACCTGGAACAGTTCTGGCTTCATTTATCTGTTGATCTAAATGTTATTAACCTTCACATATTAGAGGCTAATTACAGCTTTATCTAAATAGGACAGGGTCCTCAGAGAAACCCTGGAGCTACGATGCTTGTCTGATATTCGGCGCATGATGTGTGAGAGGTAAAAGAAGCTTGCACCATGTGGTGGAAAAAAATATATGGGAACACATTTTTAGACTATAGTGACATGACAAGAATCCTCTCAGCACTATGGTATCCCATGTTTTATTCAGCTGATTTGGGTGTAGTGATGCACGTTAAAAGGCACATTTATTGCAGCGTTCCTAAAAGTTGGAACAAGTAATTCAATATTCTTCGGTGTGTCTAAACTTGTGCTGCTGTAGCCTTCATGCTAATTCAATGACAGTTCATTCAGACAGGTCAAACCTACTAAGACTGCTATCATGGCAGTGCATGATTTGCATGTTTTAGATAGACAGGAATGTTTATGCATATTTACATAGAAGGTGGCTGTTTGAGAGAGTTTCTTTGCATCATTACCAACTACAGGAGTTTCCAAGCTGCTGTCTGTGCACCTGGGATAATACATGACTCAAGATTCTCAGGATGAACGAGTGGGGACCTTGTTTCTGGAAAACAAATTAGAGAGAGAGACTGACAGGAAGTGTGGGGCAGAGCAAGAGAAAAGCAGCTGAACACTGGAGAAAACATTAAAGACACTTCAAACAAAGAAACACACATGCACAAACACGCACACACAGACACACACAAACACTGACTGTCCTCTAATGCCCAACGACTGATAATTAATGCACACGCATGAAATTTTGCAAATGCTTCAGCTGTGATTATGGACAACCATTTTTTAAACTACACACAAGATATATCAGAGAAATAACACACTCAGTATACTGGTGACTCACCAAGACACACACACTCACTGTGCGATTATGGGTTGTCCCGCTACCATGGCAACACATCCTGCAATGTGCTAATGGTTCCTTTCGATATGTGTGTGTTTGTTTGTGTGTTAGAGGGTGGAAGGTGGCAATAATTTCACCCTTGCAATTAATTGCACCGAGTCAGATAGCACAGATATCTTCGATGTGGCACGGGGGCTGCTGAGCGAGAGCTTATTGGGAAGAAGTAGTAGCTCAAAATGACTGGACATTTGTAGTGTTTTGCCATTTTGGCTACAGATGTTGACCCTTTAACATGTCACAGACAGTCTCACATTGTGAAAGAAAAGTTACTCATACTCTGGATTAAAATGAGATTTTGATGTGCAAGAATTTGTTATGCTAATATGTCATTCTTTTCATATGAGCAAACCAATGTCAGGATGAAGAAGTATGCATGCAAAGCAAGGACACTGATAGGAGTAGCCTTTGTGTGTGTCTAGTTCTCAGACTCACAGATGATCAGACAGCCTTTGTGTGTGTGTGCATTCACACTGTATGAACTCTGGCTGCATAGCAAATTTCCCTGTGTGGGGAAATAGATAACCTAGCCTAACCTGTAATTCAAATGCATGTGACGTGTGATAAAGTTAGGCCGACTTGACACTGTTTGGAGCCTTGAACTCTATTAGAGTCACGTTTAACCACCATACGGGTAGAAAACAGGTTAATAAATAACAATATCTTGTGAGAGTACGCACACAGACACCCACACACACGTCAGATGAATATTCACAACAGAACAAAATATTCAAAACAGATCAGAATGCAGCCTTTCTTGCAGGCCTGCGTTTTAAACAAAGATTAGCCTGGAATTTCTGCAGCCTCCCGAGGTGGGAGTGTTGACTGCTTACAGACAAAAAAAAGGACAAAAAAGGCATTTTAGTGCTCGGCACGGGCTGATACACACTCCCTCGGCCGAACGCTGACGTAACTGAAACTCAGGGTTAATTTACGACTCTTTTTATAGAGAGATGTTTCGATATGGCTGTAAACACCGACCTTAAGAACAAAGGCGATCATAAAGTCCGACTGCAAACACTTTCTGTTTCCATCTGACAAACTAAGTCACCCTGACGCTGTCTGACAGTGTTGTCGGACAATATTACATTAATGGTCAGATAGTCTATTGTGTGTTTGTGCTGTTGTTGATGAAAGAGTAGATAGTTGTGTTCAGACAACTCAATAAAGAATCTGACATGTAATGTATATATGAGTGTTTTTGATGTATTTACCTGCTTGTTGTGAAGCTACTCATTCATGTAAACCATATCTGTAATTGTGTGTTAAGGGATGTTGATGTGTTTATTTGGAGTGTATGTACTGCATATCTCGGGACGACCTACCTGTGACCCCACCCCTACCTGTGATGTCACACAGGTAGGGGTGGGGATGCGTGAGCACCTGTCTTTTGCATTGACATCTGTCTCTTACAACAACCTCTATTCGAGTGCGTATAAAAGGTTATCTGTGGTCATTTAGTCAAAAAAAAAGAAGAAGTAGATCTAGATCCTCCCGACCTTTGAACAACCACACAGAAATTGCAGAAGCGGAGTGAGACGTAAATCAAAGGGCGGGTAGGAGGGTATTAATGAAAATGAAGTGTTTGTAGATGTTTGAACAGGCAGAGGCCATCTGCTGGGTCTGGAATGATGAGGAGGATATGATGATCAGACAGACTCCCCTCAACATATTTATAGTTCCTGCAGTCTTGTCTCGCCCGCCCGCTGCCCTTTAAACTTCCCTCTTCTCTTTCGCTGGAATCTCAGTGATCTGAAAAGCGTTACTTTACAAAGTGAAGTGTGTGTTTAACTATAGCATACAAACGTAAAGGCAGAGGAAGTGAAACCTTAAAGTAAAAGAGTAGATAAAAACATCTACAGGAATTTATTGCAATAACTACCATAAAACACAGTTCAGCCAATGTTATAAAGCTTTCTGTAGCCTTTTAGTTCACATAAAATGAGTCAGGAGCAGGTACGACTGCCTCTGGGTGTGTTTCATGCTCTTGTTGTGTAAATGTTATTTCCTTCCATGATCTTGAAGAGTTTCCCCCTTCTCGCCATCCGTTTTTCTAAACTAAGGAACTCCACGTTAGTAGACAGTGAAAGGATTACAGGAATGATCATAAACCCCACAAGCTGAGAAACCTTTGTGTCTTTCAAGACGAAGATGCTCACGTCAGTTTCACCCACACGCCGATGCACACGCCTCCACAATGATGCGCGCCCTGTTGAGATGTGAGGTTCTCTTTCCTAGGATCCCCTTATTGTAAGATTGATTATGATTACACACAAGTGGGTTGATCTGAAGGAGCCGGCCTCCATGGGACATCCCCAGAGTTCAGTGAAGTACATCAAAGGAAGTATGAAATTCAGTAGAGGCTGCGGTGGGGACATCCAGAGCTGGGTGGGTGGGTGGGGGTTTTGTTGACTAAGAGTGTGTTGTCCCTCCTACACACTCACTTCTTTATGTCGCCACGGTTTACTCGGACATTTAACGATAGCCCCTCATTGATTTCCCGGTGTCAAAGTCAATAAGGTCAATAAACCAACAGAAGCTGAGATAGTTTTTAAACTTCCAGTTCTTTGTTCTGACATTTTTCTGTTCCTTCTATCAAACAAAGAAAAAAATCCAAGAGAAAATGAATGGAAAGTCATGTCAGAATGTCCCGGAAAGAGGCTGTTGGTGGAAGGTAGTGATCATCAGTCGAGCCTGGGGGACTCCAGAAGTCCTCAAAGTAAAGCTGCGGAGTTCACACACCTTTTCCAACTCTCAAAAAAATATCCAGCTTTACAATCTGAATGTAGGACGGAGACAAAATCGCTCAAGGGGCTCGTGTGGACGTCTGCTTTGGTAAACAAAGTCATACAACTATTCTAGCTGAGTGCACAAGACAGCTTTAAATATAGAACAATAATCCCATTATCTCACATCGCCGAGCGCGTTCCCAGTTAGCTTCGTGGGTTTCCCCTCATTCCTCCTGGATTATATTTAATTCGTTCATGTCTTTACATAGCGATGGCCACCAATTTCTCTCAAAGTGTCTTAAAACGTCATGACATCATCGCTGAGCTTTATTCATCGGTGTGACTCACGTCAGATTTCCTTTAAGTATAAAAAGAGAGTTGCTGCGTCATTTATGTTCCGAATAGAGTAGAGGACATTCCTTTTTCTCCTTTTCTCTACCTGTGTGTGAGGGGGAACCACATCGCAGGTACTTCCCACGTTTTAAATCAAACGTTTTACCTTCATGATTCCAGAAACCGAACACCATCGCTGAGATGACTCTTTCTTTAACATTGAGCGGAGCGTTGCTTTAATGTGAGCTTTTCATCTGAACTTTGTGTTTTGGGGAAACTTGGCTCTTGGCTGTAGCTATGAGTGTGTGTTTATGTGTGTGTGTGTGTGTGTGTGTGTGTCAAAGAGCGGGAATTCCCCTCTTATCAGTCTGTCTGGAGTCAGTTTTAGAGGCGTTTGTTTAGGTTTTTTGGCAGCAATGGCGAAAGAGAGGAAGGGGAAGAGAAGTAGGGACAGAGGCGAAATAGAAAGCGTGGTCTTCCAGCTGTGCAACAAGACAAAACATATTGTCTATATCATGTTATTACTTCCTCTCTTCTGGCTGTAGGTTAATAAAGAGTCGTGATTTGGAGCCACGAAGCCTCTTGGGATTTTTCAAACAACCCCACATTGAATCGGACACAGCACAAAGTGTCCCATTGAGACGTGTGAGGGGGCCCAGGGCGCCTTGTCCGACAACAAGCTCTTATTCTACAACAGACTGGAGCTTAAACATACTTGTAGTAGGAGGCTTGTCAGTGTGTTGATTGTCAAACAGAGAAAGCAGCAGACATAGACTGTGTGTGGTGAACAGAGGAGGGAAAAAAAAGCGTGTCTTGAGGCTTACAGAAGCACTTCACAGTGAAAAGGGGAAACGTTTACCTCAAAGAGAACTGAAATCTGACATTGTGATCTTCTGAGCTGCCGGATCAAAGGATTCATTATGTTTATCCACAATTTACATTGAAGTGTTTTGGGTAACTCCGGGCATGGAAGTACCACGTGAGGGTGTGTGTTTAAGTTACACCGCATTATGTCACAAATGTCGTGCTTTCACACGGAAATCCCTGGAACCATTAAAACATGTTCCACATACAGTTTCTCCCTCATGATACGAGCACATGATCACAGTTCTTTTTTATTTACCAAGTAATCAAAAAAGCACTGAATGATGGCGAAGAGTCATCTGAGCTATAGATTTAACAGACACCACAGCGGAAGCCAACAACAACAACAAACCTTGCTAAACCGATATAGTCTCCGGGGTTAAAGTGAAGAGTCATATATCAGTGGGGGGTCATGTGAAGGATCGACGTGTCTGACGAATGATCAGTGGTCATATGAGCGGAGGAGCAGTTGACCTTTCCTCTGTCAATGATCTCATTGAGATCCCATCGTGCTGCCTATCACATGAGTGTGGTCCGGTGCTTCAACTTGACTTACAGTGATGATGACAACGTTGATAACTATATATAGTCTTCATGTATACTGAAAACACTGCAGGGGTTAAAGACAATTTTTTTCTATCCTTTCTTTATATCGTCAAAAAAACATTAGCAAATCCTGAGTTAAAATGGGTTGTTGGATGTCTTATAACACCGAAAAGTATCGATCAATACTCATGAGAACAATAAAATATCTGTTGCACACTATTATTCATATTTGTTCTCTCGGTTATGACTCACTTATGATAATTTCCCTCAAAGCCATTTTTAAGCTTCTGGTATGATACTTTAACATTTCCCATCTGGCAAACCTGCATGGCGTCCTCCATCAGCTGTGCCGGTGAGTCAGTGATACGACACTAAAAAAAAAGCTACGCTGTCTCTGGAAAAGATTTATTGAAGTGGGCTGGCCGGCTCGACAGGGAGCAGATAACATCTATGTTGACCGGACATCGGCTTACCTGCTGCAGTTGTAAACGAGGTTTCATTACAGAGGACTCTGCAGACTTAGATTGTTTTCCAGGTATTAGTCCGACCGCACCACATGGGGTGTTTTTATAAAACCTCATGTTTTTGTTGTTTTTTTTTACAGCGTGTTGCTGTATTGCACATTTTTTCTTTTGTGTGTTTAATTGTACTAGAGAGCTAATACCTAATAATCAAGTTGAACTCCAAACATTATTAATCATCAGTTTACAGTGCGTTTTAAATCCCTTTAGAAAGCCTAATCTAGGGATTTGGAGTGTTTGCTGCATCACTGTCTTCTGGCCATCTGTTTCCAGGCTCTGTGTTACTTTGTCCTGTCAGCGGTTTTGTACCAAAGTCGTTAATGGATTAAAAAGCCCTCAGACAAGGTATCTCCGCGTAATTCAAGGGTGTGGACATGCTGCTACTAAAATGATTAAAAAAGACGGTTTGATGAAAAGTGGACGAAGACAAATAAGCTATTGATGAACTACACAGTCGCACAGTAACAATAATCTATAAATACTGTGTGTAGGTAAATACAGTAAATGTTTAGAAGTTTTCTTTAGTATTCTAACTCTTCAACTATTTAAACAAAGTCATCCAGTTGAAGTTAATGTTAACAGAAACCCTTTAACAGCTTTATTCCCGGCAGACATTTGCATAGCAGTCCAATATACAGTGTTTAAATCACACACTTCCAGTGTGACACGGTGTGAGCGGTGTGTCATCAAGATGTCAGACGAAGCACTGACTCGACTTTCGTTTTGAACGTCGACACTCTGGATGTGAATCATTTTAGGGGTGAATAACTTGTACTTTTCATGTAACTGTGGGTTCGCGCGTGGCCCAGGTCACAATGTAGATTCACAATCACAACAACATGCAGCCTCCTGCAATCAGGGGATTCACAGGTTTGTTGTTGAGGGGGAAATGTGGCTTCCTCTGCAGACAACAAGAAGCAGTGTGTGTGTGTGTGTGTGTGTGTGTGTGTGTGTGTGTGTGTGTGTATATACCGCAATCATAGCTGATCTTTCCACGATGTACAGCAACACCCACCGTAGCCCCCCTGTGACTTTTCAACTCTAAA